>JAHQIY010000016.1:1800000-2085111 GCA_019054805.1 Brachionus manjavacas | reverse complement strand
AAGCTGATGTTATTTTTCTAAGTGAATGTCACAATAGAAAAAATTTTAGACAAAATGAAGCAAAATTATTATTTGACAATTATCACCTTGTTTATTATTCAAGTGGAATCAATTTAAATTGTTCAAATGGACAAATATGTTTAATACGCAAGGAAAAATCACTTGTTGACAATTTTGAATTAGTTGCACACAATGCATCCACAGGGTTTGAGTATTCGGGCATTAATCAATCGAAATGTGTTGAATTGAGTTTATTCAAATTTAAAAAGGGAAATTCAACAGTTGTTTATTTTTTAAATCTTTACAAGCATCCAAAGATGGACAATGACAAGTTTATTCAAGAGTTGATTGCCTTTTTGAATTTAAATTTGCACAGCCAAGACTCTTTGGTAATCTTTGGTGATTTCAATATTGACTTTAATAGAGAAAACAATTCTAAATATCTTGATACGCTAAGAGACAATTTGAACATGACACCCGTGTTTAGCAAATGTTTAACTTTCAAGGATATTTCTCAATTGGATTGGTGTCTAACGAGCAAGTCACATTCTTTTGGTCAATTTAAATCACAGCCATATTCAACATGGTTCAGTGATCATCAGGCTATTTTCACCGAGATCACATTTTAATTCTCTTTTTTTTTCTTATTTAGTTCAACTTTTGTTGTCAATAAATTTTTTATTACTTTAATCTTTTTGATTAATATTTTTGTTTTAGTGATTGATCGATTTAAAGTTTAATTTTTAAAAAATTAGATTGCCTAGATTTTTCGCGCCTTTTATGTATTCAATGCTATCGATCGACATATTTTTTGTCATTTTTAAAACTAGGGTTATTATCTAAAAACTAGGGTTAAATGTGTCCACAGACGGACGGACGGACGGACGGACGGACGGACACGACAAACGTAATACCTAGATTTTTTTTTTCTTGATATTCATATATCAGCGAAAAATCTAGGCAACCCATTATTTAACATTCAAAAATAATAGTAATTTTTACTAATGGTTCTCTAGCTTACTGCATACCCGGAACCCTAAACCCAGGGCTCCGCCCCGGACCCCGTTCTCACTAATTTTTTTTTCTATCAATTAGAGCAATTCCCTAACCGGAACCCTGTATACCAATAAGTGGTTTAACGCTGAAACAATTATTTTTGGACATTGTTTTGGTGTGTGCAGAAAGGTTGGAATTTAAAGAATTTAGCTGGGAATAATTGTGCTGGCATAATTACTAATAATTTTTTAGATTATTTAACGATTCAAAAATAATGACGAAAATTTTTACTAATGGTTCTCTAGCTTACTGCATGCCCGGAACCCTAAACCAGGGCTCCGCCCCACGAGGACCCCGTTCTCACTAATTTTTTTTTCTATCAATTAGAGCAATTCCCCTAACCGGAACCCTGTACCAATAAGTGGTTTAACGCAAACAATTAATTATTTTTTTGGATTAAAGTTTGAGAATTTATTTATGAGAATATTTATGCTAAAATAATTACTAATAATTTTTTAGATTATTTAACATTCAAGAGATAATAGTAATTTTTTACTGTGGTTCTCTAGCTTACTGCGTACCCGGAACCCTAAACCAGGGCTCCGCCCCGGACCCCGTTCTCACTAATTTTTTTTTTTTCTATCGAATTAGAGCAATTCCCTAACCGGAACCCTTGTACCAATAAATGATTTGTTTAAAGTATTAATTTATTTTTTTGGATTAAGATTTAAGAATTTATTTATGAGAATATTTATGCTAAAATAATTACTAATAATTTTTTTAGATTATTTAACATTCAAAAATAATATTAATTTTTACTAATGGTTCTCTAAGCTTACTGCATACCCGGAACCCTAAACCAGAATCACCGGACCCCGTTCTCACTAATTTTTTTTTCTATCAATTAGAGCATTACCCTAACCGGAACACTGTACCAATAAGTGGTTTAACGCAAACAATTAATTATTTTTTTGGATTAAGATTTAAGAATTTATTTATGAGAATATTTATGCTAAAATAATTACTAATAATTTTTTAGATTATTTAACATTCAAAAATAATAGTAATTTTTACTAATGGTTCTCTAGCTTACTGCATACCCGGAACCCTAAACCAGGGCTCCGCCCCGGACCCCGTTCTCTTTTAATTTTTTTTTTCTATCAATTAGAGCAATTCCCTAACCGGAACCCTGTACCAATAAGTGGTTTAACGCAAACAATTGAATAGCAGATTGAGATTGAAGAATTTAATTTGTGAGAATATTTTATGCTAAAATAATTACTAATAATTTTTTAGATTATTTAACATTCAAAAATAGCTAGTAATTTTTACTAATGGTTCTCCTAGCTTACTGCGCTTTCCCGGAACCCCTAAACCAGGGCTCCGCCCCGGACCCCGTTCTCACTAATTTTTTTTTTCTATCAATTATAGCAAATCCATAACCCGAACACTGTACCAATATTAAGTGGTTTAACGCAAACAATTAATTATTTTTTTGGATTAAAGATTTAAAAATTTATTTATGAGAATATTTATGCTAAAATAATTACTAATAATTTTTAGATTATTTAACATTCAAAAATAATAGTAATTTTTACCCGTGGTTCTACAACTTTTGCATACCATCCTGGTAACCCTATCAATAACCGTTTTGTACCAATAAGTCATTTAACGCAAACAATTTTGGTTATTTGAAATATTTTTTTAAAAGTAAAAATAAAATTATATAATATATATTAGAAAAACCACTTTAAAAGGCTGAACCGTTCCTAAATTCAACAGTTGTTAATTTTTTAAATCTATACAAGCATCCAAAGATGGACAATGACAAGTTTATTCAAGAGTTGATTGCCTTTTTGAATTTAAATTTGCACAGCCAAGACTCTTTGGTAATCTTTGGTGATTTCAATATTGACTTTAATAGAGAAAACAATTCTAAATATCTTGATACGCTAAGAGACAATTTGAACATGACACCCGTGTTTAGAGCAATTCCCTAACTTTCAAGGAACCCTGTACCAATAGGACTGGTGTCTAACGAGCAAGTCACATTCTTTTGGTCAATTTAAATCACAGCCATATTCAACATGGTTCAGTGATCATCAGGCTATTTTCACCGAGATCACATTTTAATTCTCTTTTTTCTTTTTTAGTTCATACTTTTGTTGTCAATAAAGTTTTTATTACTTTAATCGTTTTGATTAATTATTTTTGTTTCTAGTGATTAGATCGATTTTAAGGTTGTTTATGAAAAATTAGATTGCCTAGATTTTTCGCGCCTTTTATGTATTCAATGCTATCGATCGACATATTTTTTGTCATTTTTAAAACTAGGGTTATTATCTAAAAACTAGGGTTAAATGTGTCCACAGACGGACGGACGGACGGACGGACAAACGACAAACGTAATACCTAGATTTTTTTTCTTGATATTCATATATCAGCTAAAATAATTACTAATAATTTTTTAGATTATTTAACATTCAAAAATAATAGTAATTTTTACTAATGGTTCTCTAGCTTACTGCATACCCGGAACCCTAAACCAGGGCTCCGCCCCGGACCCCGTTCTCACTAATTTTTTTCTATCAATTAGAGCAATTCCCTAACCGGAACCCTGTACCAATAAGTGGTTTAACGCAAACAATTAATTATTTTTGGATTAAGATTTAAGAATTTATTTATGAGAATATTTATGCTAAAATAATTACTAATAATTTTTAGATTATTTAACATTCAAAAATAATAGTAATTTTTAATAATGGTTCTCTAGCTTACTGCATACCCGGAACCCTAAACCAGGGCTCCGCCCCGGACCCCGTTCTCACTAATTTTTTCTATCAATTAGAGCAATTCCCTACCCGGAACCCTGTACCAATAAGTGGTTTAACGCAAACAATTAATTATTTTTTTGGATTAAGATTTAAGAATTTATTTATGAGAATATTTATGCTAAAATAATTACTAATAATTTTTAGATTATTTAACATTCAAAAATAATAGTAATTTTTACTAATGGTTCTCTAGCTTACTGCATACCCGGAACCCTAAACCAGTGCTCCGCCCCGGACCCCGTTCTCACTAATTTTTTTTTCTATCAATTAGAGCAATTCCCTAACCGGAACCCTGTACCAATAAGTGGTTTAACGCAAACAATTAATTATTTTTTTGGATTAAGATTTAAGAATTTATTTATGAGAATATTTATGCTAAAATAATTACTAATAATTTTTTAGATTATTTAACATTCAAAAATAATAGTAATTTTTACTAATGGTTCTCTAGCTTACTGCATACCCGGAACCCTAAACCAGGGCTCCGCCCCGGACCCCGTTCTCACTAATTTTTTTTTCTATCAATTAGAGCAATTCCCTAACCGGAACCCTGTACCAATAAGTGGTTTAACGCAAACAATTAATTATTTTTTTGGATTAAGATTTAAGAATTTATTTATGAGAATATTTATGCTAAAATAATTACTAATAATTTTTTAGATTATTTAACATTCAAAAATAATAGTAATTTTTACTAATGGTTCTCTAGCTTACTGCATACCCGGAACCCTAAACCAGGGCTCCGCCCCGGACCCCGTTCTCACTAATTTTTTTCTATCAATTAGAGCAATTCCCTAACCGGAACCCTGTACCAATAAGTGGTTTAACGCAAACAATTAATTATTTTTTTGGATTAAGATTTAAGAATTTATTTATGAGAATATTTATGCTAAAATAATTACTAATAATTTTTAGATTATTTAACATTCAAAAATAATAGTAATTTTTACTAATGGTTCTCTAGCTTACTGCATACCCGGAACCCTAAACCAGTGCTCCGCCCCGGACCCCGTTCTCACTAATTTTTTTTCTATCAATTAGAGCAATTCCCTAACCGGAACCCTGTACCAATAAGTGGTTTAACGCAAACAATTAATTATTTTTTTGGATTAAGATTTAAGAATTTATTTATGAGAATATTTATGCTAAAATAATTACTAATAATTTTTTAGATTATTTAACATTCAAAAATAATAGTAATTTTTACTAATGGTTCTCTAGCTTACTGCATACGGAACCCTAAACCAGGGCTCCGCCCCGGACCCCGTTCTCACTAATTTTTTTTCTATCAATTAGAGCAATTCCCTAACCGGAACACTGTACCAATAAGTTGTTTAACACAAACAATTAATTATTTTTTTGGATTAAGATTTTAGAATTAATTTATGAGAATATTTTTGCTAAAATCTTTTTTATTTTTGCGACCCATTTTTTTCGAAATTTATAAATGAAATTCTATGAAGCACACAAATTGCTTTTCAAATTGTTTTTTCTTTATTTAATTTGAAAAAAAAACCCAATTTTTAACTTAAAATATTTCAGCAAAATAATTAATAAAAATTTCTAAAAATTAATTTTAGTTGCTAGGAAAAAAATCGATAAAAAAAAATTAAGTTGACGAATTTTTTAAATAATGATTGTATTTGCTTTACCATACAATTCCATTAATAACCATTCCATAATTTTGGTTATTTGAAATAGTTTTTTTATAAGTAAAAATAATATTATATAATATATATTAGAAAATCCAATTTAAAAGGCTGAATTTTTCCTAAGAGAAAGTTTCATTTTAAATTTTCTTCAAAATGGTTAGACTTTATTTTACCCAAGTTTTGATTTTAATGGCAATAATTGTTGTAAAAAACAAAAGTCAACTTTATGAACAAATCTTGGGCGATTACAAGATGTGTATCGTAAACAACCATTTGAATATGCTAAATTTAGAGAATGATTGTTTTGTGGAGTCTTTTAGTAAATCTGTGCATGAGTTTTCAATAAAAGCTTTTAAAGGTAAAGAAGAGCAGAATTCAGGTGGGTTAGAAGGTGACATTCATTCCATAGGTTCACATGGATACGTTTTTTCCAAGCATAATTTTATTTTAGAGACAAAAGGAATCGAATGTAGAATGTTAGTGCGAAAATATAAATTTAGTAGAGATATTTTCTTCAATAAATATGTTCAAAATGATTTAGAAAAAATTTATTTATCTAAACATGATTGTGTTCAAATGTTTAAGGAAAAACAGTGTGGCTTTTCGAATAAAAAATTCAATATGCTATGTACTAACAATAACACTTGCTCGTTTTCACAAGATGTTGTCGAAAAATATCCATTTTATTTTGGAACAATTGAAAAAACTTTTTACGAATGTCATTTCAATGAAAAGATTGTATTCGCTCAAAAATAAAAATCAAAATATTTTTCACAACTCAATTGAACCATGCTATGCCGAAGATGAATTTTGTAAAATGCCTCAAAGTACAATAATATGGGATAGAAAGGATATTCACAATTGTCAATATGAAAGATTATTACATTTTGATGATATGATTAAAATGGATAAAGTGAATAATGGGATTAAAAGATTAGTTCTTTATTCGTCAAAAGTAAATTATCTTTTTATGGTGACTGGTTATGTTAAAGATTGTGGATTTGATTTTTGGAAAACATCAGAGGGACTCTACCTTTCTTTCTACCCTGGGGTTTTCCACCAGGCGCATGATGGGATGTATCAAATCTTACACGCTAATAGCCAAGTCATTAAGGATAAGCTTGAAAACCTTCCCACATCAAAGTACTCATTTAGTCATTTTACAGAGAAAGACAAAAATAGGCTTTTAGTTTCTGAACAAGACTATAAAACATTTGTTATGTTGGAAATGATTAAACAATTGCATTGTAGCATTTTTATCAATTCAATTAAACAAAATCTTCATCTAGAAGATACGTTCTTGAATCTAACGCATATAGGTAATAAATATTAAATTACTTTTTTATTTAATAATTTGAATTTTTTATTTTGTTTTAAAAGATAATAAAAATTTCCTTTTTACATAAACAATGGCCAAGTATTTATACCACTTTGTTCGAAAATCGACAAAAATTCGAATCAAAAATAAAGTTAATTCAAAAGAATGCACCAAACATTTGCCAATTGAATATCGTATTCAAAATTCAAAAAACTTCAGACCAGGTTACATACGGCCAAATAACATAATAACCCAATATTCAAAAAAACTGTCGAATGTGATCAATCAATAATGTTAAGAATGTCAAATAAAAAAGCAGTTCTAGTGGAAAGATTGTCACAGAATACTATTCGCATTTCAAATTTAACTCACCATTCTACTGATTTTAAATTGAAAACAGGCGATTTAAAAAATTTATACGATCATCACGCGTACTTGTTGAACGGAACGGACTTTATTGAGAACATACATATTTTGGAAGATGAATCGTTATTTTTTAATTCGCCATTTATTGTAATGGACTCGCCAAAAGAGCTTTCAAAATTGGACGTAAATGGAAATTTGATCGAAACCAATTCAATGGGAAAAATTGTGCAATGGTTTGCAAACAAAATTGGAAATATTTATGATCTGATAAGAAATTTTTTTCAACAATTTTAATATTTTTTGGAATTTTATTTCTTGTAACTATTACCATTTATTTGATTTACTTTTATTTTAGCAAAGTAAAATATGGCAATTATTCAAAAGGCAATGTTGAATATGCCTAATATTAAACCTTAGCCCTTGAATATGTCTTTTTTCTTTTAGTTTTGTTTTAATTTTTTATATTTTAATTTTTAAATAAATTTTTTTCATTTTAGATATTTAGAAATCAAAAAAATCCTATTGAAAAATTATTTTAACCAACGAAAATGAGCAGACAATTAACAAGAAGCAAAATTAATTCGATCAATCAATTGTTTAGAAACAATTTACTATTGACAAACTTTGACTACGATCGAAATTCTTCCTTTGTTGGCAAAGGAATTCCAAATTTAATTAACACTTGTTTTGTCGGTTCAATAGTTCAATGCATTAATTCATTCGACATGGTATTAAAAAATGTTATTGAACACAAATACCAACATCAATTTGCCTATGATCAAGACGAGTACAATTTGGTTGATACATATGTTAATTTTGTGTACGAAGGTTTGAATTTAACAAAAAGACTGAAACAAAAAGAATTTAAAAATTTGTATCAAAATTTTTTCGATCAATTGTACGAGTCGAAATTAAGTGAGACTTTTACACAATTTAATCAGCACGATGCTCATGAATTTCTCATACAATTCATGTGTTACATAGATGAATGTGTAATTGAGATTGAGATTGGAAAACGAGGACTTAGATCAACCGATCGTTTAGAAGATGTCTTTGAAAATTTCAAGTTTACTCATAATCTAATGAGTCAAAGCTTTATATTCGAAACAATGCAGAAAATGAAATGTGGCAAAAATTCAATGCATCAAAAACAAATCACTTCTACAAATCTTTGCTTACAATTGCCAATGGATTCGAATTGTAAATCAATAAACGACTGTTTGGAAATATTTATTCGTGATGAATTGATTGAGGATACGTTTTGCAATCAGTGCAATTCAAATCAAACCTTTACTTCAAGTTCAAAATTAAATGCAATGAAGGACAATTTGATTATAATGCTCAAAAGATTTAGAGTAATTTAATTTTATACAAATTTTTTTCCAAATTTTTATCAAATTTCTATTTAAAAAAAAGATAGATAATTTTTGGGACTGTTAGAAAATTGTCAAATTCTATTGATTTTCAAGAAGAATTAAACTTGAGCAAATATAAAGTTTCAAATTTAAATGACAGAATTTATGAGCTAACATCAATTTGTTTTCATCTTGGAGACGCATCAAACTCGGGACATTATACTTGTAAGTAAGCTTTTAACAATATCAGTAAAAGAAAATATTCCAATTAAAACAATTTAAAAAAAAAATAACTCCTGTTTAATTAGATCAAGCCTAAAATAAACCATAGTTTGGCTAAGCGAGAGACGTCGCCAGACGTCTTGAGCTTTAATGGGGTCTGTTTAGGGATTTCGGCTAAATAGAAGTAAAGGGTTAGCTTTATTAATTTTAATTCATATATTTTATAATTAGTCAAATTAAATAAAATTCTTTTAATTGGATCTTTTATTTTGACCTATTTTTTAATTTAAATATTTTAAAAACTTAATTAATTATTATTTTTCAAAGCGTTGGTTCGTTCAAAATCTAATAATTGGCATTATTTTGACGACGAAAATATTAAAGTTTTTCCGAGCCTAAATCAATTTAAACAAACAATTGATATGAGTACAAATCAATGTTACCTTTTATTTTACAAATTGAATAGAAGATCCCAAAATCAAATTCGACGTGTCAATGTTGTAAGGCCGGTTATTCCGGATAATTCAGCTAGTGCGCAAGCAAATAGAAAACAAAGACATGATTCTCATATGAGTTTTCAATCATTAGAGGATGAAAAAATGTCATTTTCTATCCAAAAAACAAGTGTTGAAATGAAAATCATAGAATCTGATAGGGAGTTTGGATTGCAAGAAATTAGTCAAACTCCAGAAAATATATCACAGCATGATAAACGAAAAGAATACAAGAGAGAATGGATGAGAAAGAAAAGAGAAGATGAAAATTATAGAAATGTCGAAAAATCAATACAAAAAATAAGTAAACAAGTTAAACGTGAAGATTTGTACGAAAAACAATACGAACAATTAAAAAACACTTTTCTTAAAAAAATAAAAGAATTAACGATGTCGAATATAGGATCAATGAACAAATCAGAAATAGTCAAGAGCATAGATTACGAAGACAAGATCAAGCATATAGAAATTTTGAGAAATCAAAACACTCAAGAACATCAAATGAGAAGAACAGATCCACAATACAGAGAAGAAGAACAGCTAAGAAACACTGAAGAACATCAACTAAGAAGACTCGATCCACAATACAGAGAAGAAGAACAGCTAAGAAACACTGAAGAACATCAACTAAGAAGACTCGATCCACAATACAGAGAAGAGAACATCTAAGAAACACTGAAGAACATCAACTAAGAAGACTCGATCCACAATACAGAGAAGAAGAACAGCTAAGAAACACTGAAGAACATCAATTAAGAAGAAGTAATTCCATATATCGAAACGATGAACAAATAACAAACACAATCGAGCATGCATTAAGAAGAAAAAATATTGAATACAGAATGCAAGAACAATTGTCAAATACCGAACAACACAGAAATAGAAGATCAAATGAAACTTTTAGGATTGAAGAACAAGCTAGAAATTCAATTAGTAAACGAAATCAAAGATCAAATATTAAATTTTTGATAGATGTTTATGAAGAAGGAATTCAAAATGGTCCGTCGTTTGCTTGTGTTTGTTGTGGTGGTCTTTTTAAGAGAACAGTAAATAAGTTCACACTTAGTAGAAATAACAGTTTGTTCAATCAAATATTTAATGTAGATATAAAATCGGAATGTGGTTTTAATTGGATTTGTGTTACTTGTTCTAAATATGTGAGAGAAAACAAAATACCAAATCTCGCATTGTCAAATGGATTACAATTCCCAGTTGTTCCAGACGAATTAAAACATTTAAATGAAGTTGAAGAACGCTTGTGTTCGCCAAGACTTCCATTTATGCGTATCAAAGAATTGGTTAATTGGGATCATCAACAAAAAATATCTGGTAATGTAGTAAATGTACCAATTGATACAGAAAAAACATTGGAAATTCTTCCGCGTTCATTTGAACAATCCGAAACAATTCAGTTGGTATTAAAAAGGAGAATGGACTATACAAAACCTTATATGTTCGATTCAATACGACCATATTTAATTTTAAAAGCAATTAGATATTTGCTTAATAGGCCCCTTTTCAAAGAGAATAACATAAAATTATCAACGGAATGGTTCGAGAAACATAAAGATTTTGACAATGTGGATTTGACTGAAGATTTCATTGTAAATAATGAAGATAGATTATTGGCTTCGGGTAATTTAAAAGACTTTATCCAAATTTACAAGGGTTAGAAAAAAGAAATGAAGACGCTGATTATGTTAAACAATTTCAAAATGCACAACCTACTCTTTTGTTTGACAACAACGATTTGGTAAAGACAATAGCGCCAGGCGAAGGTATTCAGCCAAGATCAATTCTTTCAGATAAAGATGCTGAAGAGTTGACATTTATTAAAATATATGGTGGTGAAAAGTTTCAACCAAAATTACAAATCAAATACGGAATGAGATGCAAGTCGGAATTTCGTCGATTTGACAGACGTTGTGCCAATGACATAAATAAATTGTTTTATTCCTACAAGAAATTGGTGAGCAAAAAAACTAAATGCAGCCATAGACACATGCTTGAGAAAAACCCAAGAAATTGAATCGCTGACCGCACGTGATGCTCTAAATAAACAAAAATAAATGATTTAATAGTTCGAAATGAAGCACAAATGTTTTTGCGTACAATAAGATCAAGTCCACAGTATTGGGAGTGGAAAAAAATGGAAATAAATGCAATGATTCGTCAATTGGGCTGTCCGTCGTTTTTTATTACATTGAGTCCGGCAGAAATAGATTGGAATGAATTGATTCAAGTATTGTCGAAAACGCTCGACAATAAATATCTTTCAGATGATGAATTGACTAACATAACAAGAGACAAGCGTATTGAAATGGTAAGTCGTGATCCAATCACTGTGGCAAGATATTTTGAAAATAGAATGGGCGAATTGCTCAAATACATTTTCAATTTGAATGGACCCTTTAAAGAAAATCCTGTGTTTGATTACTTTTGGCGTGTGGAATTTCAAAATCGTGGAAGTCCTCACATTCATATGATAACATGGAATATAGATGCTCTAAAATATGATGAAGATTTGCAAGACAAAAGTGAATTGGTCAAAAATTGTGCCGAATTTATTGATAAATACATAACGTCAAAGCGTCCAGCAAACAATATGATTGAGGAAGACGATTATGAGAATCGTAGTTGTATTTTGCAAGAGGTACCTTTGAAGTATCAAGTTCATGTGCACAAAAGTAACTGTAAAATTACCGATGATCATGGTAACATTTTGTGCAAGTATGGATTTCCATGGCCCATTCTGGACAAAACAACAATATTAGAGCCTTTGAAAAAAGATGATAACGATTTTCACAAGGCTTACGAAAATTTTTCTATTGATAAGAGAGAAATTGAATGAAATAAATACAAAATTCAAAAGTAACTCATCATATTCAATTAATTTTGAACAATTTTTAGAAATGATAGGATTAAATGAAATTGATTATTTGAGGGCACTTTCACGTTCTATTAAAAGATCTACAGTCTTTTTAAAAAGATCATCTAATGACATAATGGTTAATCCATACAATAAACCCATTTATGTTCGTCACAGAGCAAATATGGACATTCAATTTATTACTGATCCGTATGGTGCTGCAGCTTATGTGTCAGCGTACATGCTCAAATCAAATGCTTCAATGTCACGACTACTTAAAAATACTGTTGAGGAAGTGGTGCGTGGAAATTTGAGTGTTAAACAACGTTTGTTAAAGGTAGCCAACAAGTTTAACAATTGTTGTGAAATATCAGCTCAAGAGTGTACATATACATTGTTGAGTATGCCAGTGTCGCGAACATCTCGTGAAACCATTTACGTAAATACATTTCCTTCAAAGAAAGAAATGTTATACTTAAGGAGGATCGCTATTTGGAAATAATGAATCCTGAATCCAAAAACATATTTCGAGCTGGCATACTTCAGCATTATGTTAATAGACCTATTGAAATGGAAAGAATGTGTTTGGCCGAATTTGCCACTTACTTTGACTATTTTTCAAGAGAAAGAGCAAAAGATCCAAACGATTTGACTCCGAGTTGGACGATTTCAAGAAGAAGAAGACGAAAATTTGGACGAAGATGACAACAATTATTATTTTGAAAATGAACAATTGGCAAGAGTTGAAACGAACACTGGTGAAGACGATGATGTTTCTGACACTGTTGAAATAGCAAGTAATTCAAAATTGATTAAATTGAAAAATAACGATGGATATGTAAAAAAAAAAAAACAAGTGTAAAATATTGCGTTACAAAAGATATAATCGAATAAAAGATCCGGAAAATTACTATCGTGTTGAAATAATGTTGTTTCACCCGTGGAGAAATGAAAAAAAAGAAGTTGAAGTAAAAGATACATTTGAAATATTTGAGCTCAACAAGACAATTATAGCTAATAATCGTGCACGCTTTGAATCTGTTGTGGCAGAAAAAGTTTGATAAAGCTATAAATGATTTGGAAACAGAAATACAAGAGCATTATGAACGTATGGTCGAAGATTATGTGGAACGAGTGAATGAAGCAAATGAAAACCTTGTGACGAATGCAAATGAAGCGAGAAATGAAGAAATTGAAGATGAATTTGGATATCATGCTGTTATTCAAGATGAAATTAGTAATTTGCAAAGTATGATTAATGCCGATTGTGATTCTGATAATTTTGCCAAAGCGAACAACAAATGATGAATATGCAACATTGATGAAGTCTCTTAATCGTATTCAACACAAGTATTTGTCAAATTTTATCGATTGTGTACGATCAACAGAGCCATTTTATCATTTTGTTAGTGGTGGTGCGGGCACTGGTAAGTCTCATCTAATCAAGTCGTTATATCAAACGTTTATAAGAATAAATAGTGACAATATCGATGATCCAACTTCTATTACTGTTCTCTTGTCAGCATTTACTGGCAAAGCAGCTTTTAACATTAAAGGATCAACTTTGCACTCATTGTTCCATTTTTCAATTCATACAAACAATATGGACAGATTGTCAGAAAATTTATTGACAAAAGTGCGAAAGCTATTTAAAAAGTAAAATTATTAATAATTGATGAAATATCGATGGTCGGAAGCAATTTATTTTCGAAATTAAATAAGCGTTTAATGCAAATAATGAACAATTCAAAGCCATTTGGCAATATATCTATTGTTGTTGTTGGTGATTTAAATCAAATATGTCCAGTGCAAGACAGTTGGATATTTGAAAGATCTAGAGGAGAGAGTGGCTATTCGATTTTGGCAGGTGATTTGTTGTGGCACAAGTTTGAATTTGTTGAACTCAAGGAAATAATGAGACAACGTGACGATGCAGTGTTTGCTGAAGCTCTTAATACACTTGGAAACAAAGGTGTTATAGGTTTGAGTGAAGAACAAGTGAGAATGTTTAATTCACGCATTGTTCTCATTGATCAAATACCAAGAGAAGCTATTTGTGTTATTCATTCAAATAAAGGAGTGAATGAATACAACGATTACAAGTTGAGATCAATGCCTGGTGATTTAATTGAAAATCGAGCAATTGATTTGGCTCAAGGCAAAGAGAAAAATTCAAATAAAGCAAAAAACCTAGTGGCAAGTCTTAGAAATGAAATGGACATGAATAAAACATGTGGAATGCCTACATTGTTGAGATTTAAAAGTCAACTGCAAATACATGATGACAACAAATGTGCGAACAGAAGATGGTCTAGTGAATGGTGCAGTTAGGTGTTTGAAACATATTGTTTTTACAAAGAAAAACAGACGTAAAGCCATTGGTTAAACGAGTGTACTTGGAATTTGCAGATAAAGATGTTGGTCATTTGTCACGAAATGAAAACGATCAACTTAAATGGATGAGAGATGATGCATTGATTCTAAAAGAAACAATAGATCCACATTTGACTGCGTTGGTTTACGAACAACAGACAATTAAAAGACCAAAAGCGGGTGGCAATTATCGCGTGGATAGGAGACAATTTACTTTGATTGAATGTGAATCAATGACCATACACAAATCACAGGGACAATCGTATACATGTGT
This sequence comes from Brachionus manjavacas, assembly GCA_019054805.1. Lineage (NCBI taxonomy): Eukaryota > Metazoa > Rotifera > Eurotatoria > Ploima > Brachionidae > Brachionus > Brachionus manjavacas. The sequence goes on along the minus strand of JAHQIY010000016.1, from coordinate 2,070,358 downwards.
TGCTGTGTTCATTGGAGACAGTTTGAAACGATCGTTGTTGTATGTAGCATTGAGTAGAGCAACTAAGCTGACTGGTTTGTATTTGTATGGCAGTCTTTCGATTGAGAGTGCATCGTGTTCAACGATTGTCCAAAGAACAACGAGAAAAAGAATTGCAATTGTTTGAACAAAATGATCCGGTTCGCATTGAAAATGAATAGACTAAGATCGAATGCTAACATGAGAAACCATTACTCTTTTTTGGACTATGGTTTTGAGTTGAAGAGAACAAGTGATTTGACAATAATGTTTCAAAATATTCAATCGTTTAATTCAAACAAAGAAAATGTCAAATATGATTATGGATATAAGCAAGCTGATGTTATTTTTCTAAGTGAATGTCACAATAGAAAAAATTTTAGACAAAATGAAGCAAAATTATTATTTGACAATTATCACCTTGTTTATTATTCAAGTGGAATCAATTTAAATTGTTCAAATGGACAAATATGTTTAATACGCAAGGAAAAATCACTTGTTGACAATTTTGAATTAGTTGCACACAATGCATCCACAGGGTTTGAGTATTCGGGCATTAATCAATCGAAATGTGTTGAATTGAGTTTATTCAAATTTAGAAAGGGAAATTCAACAGTTGTTTATTTTTTAAATCTTTACAAGCATCCAAAGATGGACAATGACAAGTTTATTCAAGAGTTGATTGCCTTTTTGAATTTAAATTTGCACAGCCAAGACTCTTTGGTAATCTTTGGTGATTTCAATATTGACTTTAATAGAGAAAACAATTCTAAATATCTTGATACGCTAAGAGACAATTTGAACATGACACCCGTGTTTAGCAAATGTTTAACTTTCAAGGATATGTCTCAATTGGATTGGTGTCTAACGAGCAAGTCACATTCTTTTGGTCAATTTAAATCACAGCCATATTCAACATGGTTCAGTGATCATCAGGCTATTTTCACCGAGATCACATTTTAATTCTCTTTTTTTCTTTTTTAGTTCATACTTTTGTTGTCAATAAATTTTTTATTACTTTAATCTTTTTGATTAATATTTTTGTTTTAGTGATTGATCGATTTAAAGTTTAATTTTTAAAAAATTAGATGGCCTAGATTTTTCGCGCCTTTTATGTATTCAATGCTATCGATCGACATATTTTTTGTCATTTTTAAAACTAGGGTTAACATCTAAAAACTAGGGTTAGATGTGTCCACAGACGGACGGACGGACGGACGGACGGACGGACGGACGGACGGACGGACACGACAAACGTAATACCTAGATTTTTTTTTTCTTGATATTCATATATCAGCGAAAAATCTAGGCAACCTTTGTCAAGAGAACAAAATAGTAATCTGAAACACTTGTTATTCATGGACAAGCAGAGTTTAGATTCCCATTCAAAGAAATGCAATGTTTGTGGAAAGGACTTTCAGGAATTCAAGTGATTGAGAAATCACCAAACAGTGATGCATTTAAATATTATACGTCGTTATAATAAACTTTACGGAAGCATTTTAGAAAAATATCTAGATAAATTTTAAAATTATTTTAGTTTTGTTTTTATTGTTCTTTTTTCTCATATAGCTCTTTGTTAATAAAATTATTTATTCTTAAATAAATTAATTTATTAATAAATGTTCAATGTTCAATTCGAATAAAAAAATTCACGAATTATCAATTAACTAATTTTTCATTATATTTTTATTAAAAAATAAAAACTTAACACTTATATTTGTTCAATTTGTCTATTTTGTTTGTCACATTTATTTATTATGGAAATTAAAATATATTTTCTTTTCCCTTTGATATATTATTAAATAATAAAGTAATTTAAATGAAAAATATTATGGAGATTTTTTATCATCTGCAAAAATGAAAATATTTACTGAAATATTCATCAAAAAATGAGTTTAAAGGCCAATCGAAAATTTCTAAATTGAATATCAATTAATAAAAATTATTGCAAATAAATGATTCAATTTTTTTATCAATTTTTATATTATTAATTTGAAATATTAATTAAGTTATGTTCAGTCATTTATTATTTTTATTATTTGTTTATTATAAAATATTAATCTAACCTTTAAAAAATAATTGATAAAAAAGAAAAAAAAAATGATAAGATAAAGATAATATCAAAATCTTATATAAGACTTGCAGACCACAATTTGGATTTTTTATACTAAGTTTTTTCTCTTAAATTACTTGAGTCGTTTTCGACTAAATTCTCTCGATTTAGATTATCGATGTCATTAAAATCTCTTCCATTAGAATTGTTTATAAAATTAAAAAGTAATTAAAAAGTAAAGTAACATAAAATTAATTTATTCTTTTTACAGTAAAATTAAAAATTTTATAAAATATGTTAATTAGCATTTAATTTATTAATACAAATGCAACAATGCAAATCTGTTAAAATACATGTTTTTATTTTTTTTATCTGAAAATTTTGAAAATTGAAATTTGAGCAAAATTTTTACTTTGCCTTCTTTTATTACGAAGACAATAAAAAGTTATTCTCAAATGGTCAGTACAAAAACAACTATTACATTATCTCTTTTCTTTTTTTATTCGTTTCTTCAAAAGGTTTAAAAAATATAAATAAAGTTAGCAGACCTAGATAAAATTACTTATAAAAAATTATACTAAAAATGTAGTTGTAGTGTGAATTAATTCATCAAATTTTAACCTTTTATTTACAGATTCAACTTCATTCTTTAATTTTTTTTATATTAGAAATCGATTATTTTATTTTAATTTAATTATTTTTACAGGTAATGATCTTTTGTTATGGTTTAATGTACGTGTATTTGAATCGGTTTCATTTGTTTTGGTAAGTGGTGGAATGAATTTTTTAACATTTACTATGGAAGAGCTAGTTTTGTTTGCTGAAGAACTAAAATTGAGTAAATTTATTAGCGCTTGTGGAGTCGAAAATGAATTGTTTTGAACAGTTAAACCAGACATTAAACTATAAATTCTGATTTATTAGATATCGGGTTAATTTTAATAAAAATGTCAAATTATTTTTGGATTGAATGAGAAATTTTAATTAATAATTGAATTATCAAATTTATTTATTAGTAAAAAAAATTGACAAATAGGCTATAAAAAGAAAAGTGGAAAAAAGCGTCAATTTCGTATAAAATAAAAAAAAAGAAAAATAATTGACTAGTATCTAAGTAATAAAAATGAGTGAAGTCCAATACTGCTACTACTACTACTTTACTTCTACTACTACTACTCTACTAGTTAAAATTTTTATTATTATTTACTCTTCGATATTATTTATTTGTTTTCTGTACCGAGCTAAAGCTCCCTCAGAATAAATTAAAAATAAAATAAAAAAAATAAAATAAAAATAAAATTAAAGTAAATAAAATTAGATAAAAAAAAGAATCAAAATAGAGTAAATAAGCTAAAAAAAATTAAAGTTGAAAAGACATAAATTGGAAAAGACTGTTTCATGTGGCACAAATTTTTATTCAAAGATTCGAATTTATTTTAGAATTATGATCCGAAGTTAGTGCATGGATGTATTTTGGAAAGTGATTATTCTGGTTCGTGCGAGACCAAGCTCTGCTCTAGTTAATTGTTGTTGGTTATTGTTGGCCTTTGGTAATTGTTTATTTTTTATAATTAAAAAAACTGTTTTTTTTTTTAAATTAATAAACATATTAAATTATCTTAAATTTTTATTTTTTCAAAATCTTATCACCTCTTTTTTTTCAACTTGGCAGTCCAAAATTCTGGCCGCCAAGCTGAACGGCTAAATGACCGCCCACTTATTTTTGACCGGTTTTTTAAACGGTCCAAAATTGTAGAGTTAAATTTGAAATTAAAAAAAATTAAAAATTAAAGTTTATTCTAATTTTTGTATTTATTCTAAGAGTAAAAGTTAAATTCGATTAAATATTATAAATCAAAATTAAATTTAAAATTTAAAAAATTTATTTACTAGCCAAAAAAAACTATATAAAAACATTAATTTTTTTTTATTAATATAGCGTCTTTATATTTCTTAGTCTTTTGGCGAATATTTTTGTAAAGGATCTATATTAACCCGTCTAATCAAAAATGAATTTGTCAAATAAAAATAATTCATTTTGTCTTATGAAAAATGAATTCATCAAATATAATTAAAAGTCAAACATTAAATTAAATGTCATAATTTTATTCAATTTGTCTTATAAAATATTAAATGTCTAATTAAAAAAATAAAATGTCTAATAAAAAATTGAATATACAGTACTGCTACGAAAAACTGTTTTTACGTAATTTTACGTGAAATTTTATAATTTTATAATTATGCTTTTTTTCTTTATTTTATATTTTGTATAAAATAAAGAAAAAAGCAAAATTACTTATACAAAGCCTTTTTCATTTTTGCTGGTCTACCTTTGCAACAAATTTTATTTAGAGGTACGGTATACGCTGCTTCTGGAAAATCTTGGATTTGATTGATATCTGAACTGTTCGCCATACCATTTCGTTTCATTTCGATACATTTCGTCTGAATTGTGATCGTTTATTTTTACATTAACGTTTAATATTGACGAATTTGACAGAGTAATGTCATTAATATATGACATCTTTATTTTTGTACTTGACACATTAATATAAATATATTACGATTCATGTTTTATTTGGTAATTTATTTTTTATTTGACATTTAATTATTGATATGACTTTTTTAGTCATTTATATGACAATTAATATAATATTTGACAATTAATTATCTATTAGAAAATTAATTTTTTATTAGACTTAAAATTTATTTGACAATTCTTTTTTTATTCGACGGTTTAATATTATTCCTTTTGTAAATAAGCTTAAAATAATAAAGAAAAAGTTAAGTTTTTTTGGTATATCTATTTTTTTCTTTAAAAAAATTCAAAATAATGATCTCTTGGTTTCTCATAATCAACTGCCATCAATAAACTTGCTCTCTTATTTTCGATGCAACCAGACTTAATAAAATCAAAAGTTAAGTTTTCGTCCTTCAAAAGGTTAAAAAAAAAATCTAAACAATATTTTCTATTAAACTCATTTGAACTGAAAGAGGCTATCCAATCGATTCTTTTGCAAAAAAATGTCTCTTCTGAATAAATTCCTGCTTCGAATATGTTTAATTTTTTTGATCTCTCAAGTTTTGGAGTTGAAACATTAATATCTCTTAAAACTTGTCGAATAATCACATGACATACTTCATGTACGAATAAACGAGTAAATTCTAATTTCAAAATATCAAATGCAGAATGATCGTTTTCATTAATGAATTTATATCTGGAAAACAATTCGACAATATTTACAAAAATTGAATTGAAACCGGCATAGCCTTTCAATCCAGGTATTTCACATGAAACAAAGTTCAATTTTAGCTCGTTACTTAAAAATTTATTCATATCAAATGCTAAGTTCACTTCACCGGTGATATTTTGAACCGCTCTTTTCAAGCGTTGTTGAACGTGAATATTTGATTTGAGTTGATCAAAAAGTTTTTCAATTGACTCTTTAAATGAAAAATCAATTTGATTTTCATGACTTAATGAAATAAATTTAACAAAAAAATAGTGCCATTCAGATGCTTCTTCTATTTTGGACTTGCTCAAATGTAGCAGAAAAATTAATTGGGCAAGTTGGTCCTTATTGACAGCATCCCTGGTAGTGATTAAAAGATCGTACAAGTTTTTTAGTAAGCTGCATTTAATTTTAGAGCATTTTAGTAAGAAAAAGCTGTTCAGACTTAAATTGGAGATGATAGCATTGCGCATTTGAAAACCGATCATATTCAGTGAATCTAACGGTGAAATTTTCACTTTTTGTGGTGTAGCTGTAACAAGTTTATCTTGTTTAAACTTGGCAAAATCAACAACAGTGTCCCATTTTTTTGATTCAATTTCTTCTTTTAGAAAGCCAATAAATTGTTCAGCAGCCATATTATATTTAAATTTTTCTTTTGAGGTTTGACAATTTTTTTATTTCAAAATGTAAAGCAAATAATAAAATTAATATGCATGAATTACTTGACTTTTTAATTTGCGATTTATTTTATGCATTTAAAATTGTCTCAAAATTTTTTAGCTGAGAGCTTCGTTGCTAGTTTTATTTTTTATTTTTTTAACCTAACTGTTATTAAGATTTCAATATGTTGAACAAAAATTGATCTAAGTCCTAAATTTACAAGTTAATCAATTCAAAAGATCAATTTAGTTCCGCCTTGTATTAATTTTTTTAGAGCAGCTTGATTAATATGGTAAAAATTTCAATGTAAATAACAAGACACTTCACTTTTTTTAAATTTAATTCTTAAAATTTTGATCTGAAATAAATATTTTGATCAATTTTTCATTTTTTATCTGTATTAAATTCACAAAAAAGACACAAAAATTTTTTTTGCTTTTTAAACACGCTTATTGTCAATCACTCATTTTTAAAATAAAAATTTTAGATGAATCAATTAAAGATCAATTAGGAAAAAAAAAATTTTTTTTAAATTAAAATAATAAATATCTTATGTTTGATTTGAAAAATATTTAAAAAAAAGCAGAGTTGTTTTTAAGTCACAAGTCTTAAGTCAAGTCAAGTCAATGACTTAAAAATTTTTTTTTTTTTTTTCTTAAGTCAAGTCAATGAATTAAAATTTTTTTTTTTAGAAAAAGGCTAAGTAAAGCCGGTCAGCTTGACGGTCAAAATTTTGGACCGTTTAAAAAATCGATAAAAAAAAAAGCGGCCAGTCAAATTTACGGTCAACATTGTGGCGGGCGGTCATTTAGCCGTTCAGCTTGGCGGCCGGAATTTTGGACTGCGGCGCTGAAAAAAAAGATGCTAAAATATCCTAAAAAATTAAAAAGTTAAGAAAATTAAATATGTTTATTAATTAAAAAAAAAAACACAATTTTATTAAAAAAAATAAAAAAAACCAACGGCCAACAATCATCCACTACCAAAAACCAACAACCAACTTCAAAGAACAACAACAACAACAAAACTAACTTCCAACCACTACCAACAACTATCAACCGTCAATGGCTAACAACAGCCATTAACAAAAATACAAATACTATTTAACTACTATTATAACTACTTCTACTATAAATACTACTACTTTACTTCTACTAAAACTATACTTTACTACTATACTACTACTTTACTACTATGCTAGTACTTTACTACTATACTAGTACGTTACTAGTACCTTACTTCTACTACTACTACTTTACTACTATAAATACTACTACTATAACTACTACTACTATTTAACTACTATTATAATTACTTCTCCTACTTGTACTACTACTACTATTACTACTGTAAATACTACTCCTATTACTTCTTCCACTATTACTGCTACTACTTCACTACTACCACTTTAATACTAGTTTTCTTCATCTGCTAATTTACTACTACTTCTACTTTAAAGAAATTAAGTAGTGGGAGTAGTCGGAGTATTGTTGTTAGTGGTTGTTGTTGGTTGTTGGTAGTGGTTGACCGTTGACTGTTGATAGTTGTTGGTATTGGTTGAAAGTTCGTTGTATTGTTTTTGGTAGTGGGTTGAAGAAAGTTGTTTGTAGTTTGGGGTTGTTGGTAGTGGGTGATTGATGGCCGTTGGTATTTGTAAATTTTTTTTAATCAATTTTTTTAAAATTAATTAGCATATTTAATTATCTTAAATTTTTAATTATTTTATGATATTTTCACCTCTTTTTTTTCAATGACTTAAATTTTTTTTTTTATATAATAAATTTTCTAAATAAATTTTTTCATATTTCATTAAATTTTATTAAATTTAACTTAATATTAGAACTCAGCGAGTTGTACTTGGAGATGGAGTTTCTAGATGGTCAAAGGTACTGAGTGGAGTTCCGCAAGGATCTGTACTTGGACCCCTGCTATTTGTTTTGTACATAAATGAAGAACCTGACTGCGTTTCAAATAAAATGGAATTGTATGCAGATGACTCAAAAATACTCGGTATAGTTAATAATGTTTATGAGAGAGCGATGTAACAGAAAGATCTGGATGCAGTATGTCAATGGATAGAGGTTTGGCGTATGGGATTTTGTGCTAACAAATGTAAAGTAATGCATTTCGGCAGACTAAATGAAAGGCATAAATATACACAAAAAGCTACAGGAATGTTATACTAGCGACCACAGATTGTGAAAGGGATCTTGGAGTGATGGTTTCATCAGATTTGAAGTGGACCAGCCAAGTGAAAAGTGCTTGTGCGAAAGCGAGTAGGGTGCTTGGAATGCTAAAGCGAACGTTTACAAGTAGAGAGGAAAGACTTTGGGTAAGATTGTAAGATCCATGGTATATCCATGGTGAGACCCCACCTAGATTACGCAGTGCAGGTTTGGAATCCAAGTATGAAAATGGACGTGAATGCGTTGGAAAAGGTGCAAGAGAGGGCAACAAAAATACCTTTGTCTGTAAGAAATATTCCGTATGAAAAGAGGCTGACAAAATTAGGACTGACAAAGCTGAGTGAAAGAAGAGTGAGAGGGGACTTGATTGAAATGTACAAACTAGTGAATGGAATAGAAAAGGTAAGCTTGGTCAAGAATCTAGTGAATAAATCAGAAAACAAGGGACCAGCCGGGGCGTTAAGAGGAAATAGCATCAGAGTCCAGAGAGAAAGTTTCCTAGCTAAAATTAGAAACGATTTTGCGGCTGCAGTAAATGCGAGACATGTATTTTTCTCAAACAGAGTAGTTCCGCATTGGAATAGGTTGCCAGAAAACATGGTGAAATCCAAGTCAACCGCTAATTTTAAAATGGCTTTTGATAAGTTCAATGGAATCGGCTGCTACAGCTCTACACGGCCAATTGGCGGTGATGGGCTTAGACAATCTACATGTTAGGTGTCGCAGCAAGAACTACTACTACTAATACTACTACTAATATTAAACAAACAAAAAAATATAATTAATTAATGTTTTAAATAGTTTATAATTCTCTATTCATTTAATAAATCCATATTTGATACCAATAAAGTTGTTACTTCCAAATTTTTGGCAGTTAATCTTGACCTATGTGGTCTGTTGATGTAGCCAGACTTAGAAAAAAGTCTTTCAACTGGTCCTGATGAAGCAGGTATTGATACAAATTTTTGTGCAAGTTTCGATAGAGCCGGTAGCTTTAATTTATTCTTCATCCAAAATCTCGTGAAGCCATCATCTTCGTTATAATCGATATTGATGTATTGTTCCAATTCATGCTTGAATTTAGTTTTATCGTCGTTCTCTTCAACTTGTGGAGTGCTTCTATTTAAAAAACTAAAAAACTTCCGTCGTTTTGTTGGTGATTTTAGGAGGCTTGCTTCTGAATCTGTACTAATAGGACTCAATGGCCGGATTTTTTTTGTTGCATCATTCGAGGTACACGGAATTTGATTTTCTAAATTATTTTCATTGCCTTCTCTAGCAGCTATTATTTTCCATTCTTGAAATAATTGATCTTCTAAGCGTTTAATAAACAAATGCTTTTCATCTGAATTCAAACTTGATATAGCTAACCATTCGTTTTTAAATAAAGGGTCCAAGAAAGAAGAAATATACCATGAATAGTCGACTATGCTATTGTTCTTTAAATCTAATATTACACTGAATCGTGTGTTAATTTCGTTTCTCAATTTACTGATAAACGCTTTCAGACTATTGTTTACCAGTTTGAAATCGTCAAAATGTTGTATTAATTGTAACAAATTTGTTACTACTAGACTTAGAGTTGAGTACTGATCTCCCTGAATTTCATTTGTAACAAATTCAAATGGTTCTAAGATATTAATTATTTCTGCTGGTCTTGAATGTTCATTTTGACTTAAATTTAATCCTTGGTTATTGATCATATTTAGAGCTTCATTTAGATCGATTAATTTTATTTTTAAATAGCCCGTAAGCTCACTATTCCAGGGTACTTTTATTGGTTTTGGAATTGAATTATATTTTTTTTCAGCTAAATACGAAGCAAAATCTTTCTTTGGCCTATATTTTGCTGAAATTTTAGTGCACTTTTTAATAATTCTTTTAACGTTGTTGATTTTTGCAAAGCTTTTTTTAACAACAAGTTGTAGAGAGTGGGCAAAACATCTCATATGCTTCAATCCTGAGTCCTGTGATAAATCAATCTCGTTGATATTAAAATTTGTATCAATTTCATCCTCAGAGCTTGTAACTTCTTCTTCAGTATCAGTTTCACTTTCTTCAATTTCCCTTTCAGAAAGGTCAAACTCATCTTCACCGACAAGATGCAATAGCGTACCCATTTAACCATATTCGAACCATTATCTGTAACTATTCGAACTAATTTCTCACGAATAGCGAATTCTTCAATAATCATATCTATTTCTCGTTTAATACCCCTCCCCGTCGTTGTTGAAATATTTTTGTAGCGAAGAACATAAATTTTGAAATTAAAATTTTCGTCTAAAAAATGCATCGTTATCCCGAGAAATGATCTTAGTCGTCGATCTGTCCAAACATCTAAAAAACCCTAACCCCTAACCCCTAACCCTATTTTAGATAATAACAATTTCAAATTATAATTCACAAGGTCGATCGCTTTATTATGCAATTTTAATAGTTTTGTCCTCGATGTCGGTTTCCATTTCTTGCAAATCAGTGACATAAAAGATCTAAAGGCTTCGCATTCGACTAAGCGGTAAGGCAGTCCACATTCAATAATTAAATATTTAAAAATGAAGTCGTTGACTATCTCTGCCGTTAGGTTTTTCTTATGGTCTTGGTTTGACGTTGCTTTTTTTTGTTCCTTTGAAGATTTTAACTCATTATATGCTTCCTTATCGCAATATTTTAAATGCCGAATAAAGTTTGATGTATTATTCCTTGTATCGGTAATGTTGTACGAACAAAGTTTACACTTTGCCGTTCTTGAAACAATTTGGTTATCACTGTTAGCTAAAGAAATGTCACATTAAATTAAAGATATAAATTTAAAATTACTCTTTATTGTCAAATCAGAGTAGGCAAAGTTCATGATTGCTTGCTTCTTTTGAGAATCAGATTATGAGTTTGTCGAAAATTGAGATACATCAATCAAATTGCTAATATTGCTATTCAATAATTTTTTTTAAATCTTAAAATGTAAATTTTTTTTATTTTGAATTTCTACGACAAAAACTCATATTTAAAAAATGATTTAAAAATCTTTTTAGGAAACCACTTCCCAAATATAAAAATTGAAAGAAAAAAAAATTTTAAAAATTTTATTTATCTCAAAAAACTTAAGAAATTTACAACAACGCATGAAATGAAAGTTTAAATTAATTTTAAATATAAATTAAAAAAATCAGAACTTTTAAATATAATTTTATATAATAAAAAATGAATAAATTAAAAATTTAAAAAAAAAATCCTTTTATTTTAAAAAACTTCAATTGCATAATTAGTGAAGGACTGATTAAAATTTAAAATGTTTATTAAAAAATATTTCTCAGAAAAGAAAGAATTCAATATTTCTTTTAATTAATTTAAGGGCCAAAGAATTCAAGTCCCTGACTTGACTTAAATTACAGGCTTACAGACCTACGCACAGCACGATTAAATATAAATTATTTTTACAATGTTAATTTAAATTGAAATTTTAAATAAAATAAAAATAAATACAAACAAATAAATTTGATTTTATTAATTTATTAAAGATTATAAAGATAAAAAATTTAAAAATTTTTTAAATCAAAAAACTAAATAAATTAAAAAATTTTATTGCTTTATTGTACAAAAAAATACATTTAAAATATTATTAATCAATTTAAAAAAAAATAATTATTGAATCGATTGTGTTGAATAACCATTTTGTTTGTTTACATCCATTGCATCATACCATTATTTCGTACCTAGGACAGACACCTACCGAGTTAACCTCGAGCACAAGACTTCTCCTATCAGCTCTTTAGAAAGTAGTCTCACAATAGACCGAGTTATGGTGAAACAAGCGGTAAAAGAGTTTGATAAAAATCGAATCCCTCTACGCATTAACTCGATTAAGTGTCCATCCGAAAAAAAAAATTTTAAAATAAATAAAGAATTAAAGATTTTTTAACGGCCGGTTAAAAACTCTATAGATCATATTGTTCTCGAAACCTTGCATGATCTCAGTTAGCCTTCCAGATTTGCCTACTCGATCAACAGTCGGCCGAACTTGTTTTAAGTTCTCGGCTTAGGCGCCTCCTTGGACTCCCGAGCCACATGCATACAATGAGAGATGAGTCGTAAGGTCAACCTCAAGGTAATTATCACTTCGGGTCGTTAAGTTTTTTTATGATTTCACTATTAAGTCAAACGCTTAACCTAATTTTGAATCAAAGCATCTCACCATGGCTCTAATAAAGGCTTTTTAATAAACAGCCAAAATTCAATTGAGTTCCAGCACAGCAACCGGTGTTTGTAGAGATGCACACGGAAACAAGCAGATTTAAAAAAAAAATTGAAAATTTATTATGAATACAAATTTGCTAGAATCTAACAAAATTCTAGCATAATTTCATAAATTTTATAATGAAAATAAAAAATTAAAAATAATGTTTGATGCAACTTATTAAAATTTAAATTAAATTAAATTTTAAAAAATTAATTTATTATTTAACTTTTTCAAAATTTTTTTTTATCTTTTGTTACTTTATGGACCGAATTGTAATATACAAAGAATTATTGAGATCTAAATTAGAACCCAGATTACAGAACTCAAATTTTTCTTCAAAATTCATACCACATTTTAATTTTTTAATATTTATTATAAATAAGTCTTTTGACTTAAAAAAAAAAAGAAAAAAATTTTAAGTCATGACTTTGACTTAAATTTTTGTGACTTAGACTTATATCTGTGACTTAAAAACAAGTCTGCTTTTTACTGATGAAAAGAGAGTTGCCAAGAGCCTCCACGTCTGTTAGTTATTCTTTAGTGACGAAAAGAGAGTTGCAAAGAGTTTCGAAAAGTTTACAAGAGTTCACAACAATCCAAAAATTTTCAAGAATATACAAGAGTTTCAATAGTTTTCTAGATTTCAAAGTTTGCATTGCTGTAAGTTAATAATAAGTGCTGGAAAGGGAGTTTCCAAGAGTTTTCTATACTGAAAGCAAAAATGAAGTGATAAAAAGTGGGTTGAAAAGAGTTTCCAAGAATTTACAAGATTTTTCAAATTTCCAAGAAGTTCCAGGAGTTTCCATTGCTGTTAGTAAATCTTAGCTCATGAAAAGAGATTTTCCAAGAGTTTCCAACAATTTCCAAGAGTTTCGAAGAGTTTCCATTGCTGTAAGTAAACTGATGCAAAGAGAGTTCTCAAGAGTTTCCAAGATTTTCAAGGAGATTCCAAGAGTTTCTATTGCTGTTAGTAAATCTTTACTGATGAAAAGAGAGTTTCCAAGAGTGTCCATTGCTGTTAGTTATTCGTTAGTGATGAAAAGAGAGTTTTCAAGAGTTTACAAGAGTTCCCAACAATTTCCATGAAGTTCCAAGAGTTTCCATTACATTTAGTAAATCCTAACTGATGATAAGAAGGATTCCAAGAGTTTCCAACAATTTTCAAGAATTAACAAGAGTTTCAAAAGTATCCAAGATTTCCAAGTTTGCATACCTGTTAGTTCTTAATAAGTGATGAAAGGAGAGTTTGGAAGAATTTCCATTGCTGAAAATTAATCTTAAGTCATAAAAAGAGAGTTGTCAAGAGTTTCTAAAAGTTTCCAAGTTTTAATTGCTGTAAGATTATATTAAGTGATGAAAGAGAGATTCCAAGAGTTTCAATGAGTTTTCAAGAGTTTACAAGAGTTTCAGTTAGTATCCAAGATTTCCAAGTTTATTTTGCTGTAAGTTCTTAATAAGTGATGAAAAGAGAGTTTCCAAGAGTTTTCAAGAATTTCCTAGAGTTTCCAATGCTGAAATAAAACTGAAGTGATGTAAGAGAGTATCCAAAGTTTCCATTGCTGTTAGTTAATCTTTAGTGATGAAAAGAGAGTTTCCAACAGTTTCCAAAAGTTTCCATTGCTGAAAGTTAATCTTAATTGATTAAAAGAGATCCAAGAGTATCTAAAGATTATATTTGTTAAGGTCCATAGCTCATTTTTCCGGATTCTGATTCTCTATTAATTGTGGTTAATCTTTAAAAAAATAATTTATTAATTAATTAAATTAATTAATTGAGCAAAGTCTAATTTGTCAGAAAAAAAGATGGTTATTTTTTAATGAGGATTATCTTTATATTTTTGGCCAGGCTTGTGATTTAGCTTGGCTAAAGAATTTTGAATAACACTGATTTTAACGAATCTTAACAGAAATTGAGTATGCTTATCAAATAATCGATAAATGACTTAGTTTAAATTTACTCCTTGCGTGTTTAATAGAAATAAGCTACAATACTATTCAAGAAAAATTAATGACTGAGTTTTAAAGTATATTTGCTTTCTAAATATTACTCAAACATAGATTCAAAGTTCATGCAAGATTCAAATAGTGACTCTCCTATTTTTTTAATATTTTGTTAGTATCTTACAAAAATATGACTTCTGATTGGGGATTTAATAGTCTCATCGTAAAATCAGTGGGTTATTTGATGATTTTTCGATGAACTTCGCTAATTCCTCGATGAAACTTTATTTTGGTTGTGACTGGGTCTTGCTAATGTTTTCGTCAATTCTGGCCTGTTAATGAACGGACAGACGTACGTAAATTTAATACATAGATTTTTTTCTATTTTAAGGAAAGTTAAATCTAGTCAATCCTAAAAAATTAATTATTAACACCGAAAGATTTGAACTTTGGAAAATATGATTATTATTACTTATTATTTTGTTTAAATTTACCGCGCTAAATTGCCCTCAGATTGCTTGATCGAAGAAGACTTTAAGTCCAGAGTCTAGAGTTGAATTTTTATTTAATTTCATTGATAAAAATTTTAAAAGAATTTTTATTGCCAAGTATCTTGGGCAAAAATTTTATTGCATTTGAATTTAATGCAAATTTTAAGTTTAAAGACCAAAAGGTTAAGACTAAAAATAATATGCTTAAAATTTAACATGATCATGCTTTTTGTTGTCAAATAGCTGAATTTTGAATAAAATGAATTCATTCAAGTCGACATGAAATATTGACGTGTTCGGGGTAGGGTTTCGGTTTTTAACCGATAAATTATACATACCCGAAGTACATTTTATTATCGGGTTTTTAGATGTTACCGTATCCGAACAAAAACTTAAGTTTCGGGTTTCTGGGATACAAAAATTTTGAATAAATAAAAATAAACATCATCATTTTATCGCATTCATTATTAAAATTCAAAAAAAAAATCTGTATTTTGATCCTAAACTATAAATTATTTTCATAATATTTTCTAAATTATTTATTTTAAGTGGCGATTAAAAATCTATTTTAGAAAATTTGAATTAAATAACCAAAATTTTTAATTTTTTTCGCCAATTGTTGAGTAAAAATCTTCAATCATTAACATCATATATAGAATAATAGATTAAATATATTGAATAAAAATCCTTTTCTAAATTTTTTTATTTTAAAAATGACAAAATTTTAATATAAATTACCTAAGCTGTATCTTTGACACTTTTTAATTGATGCAAAAATTATAAAATTGTTCTATCTGTGGTTACTTTTTTAAGAAGAAAAACC
The DNA here is from genome assembly GCA_019054805.1 of Brachionus manjavacas. Lineage (NCBI taxonomy): Eukaryota > Metazoa > Rotifera > Eurotatoria > Ploima > Brachionidae > Brachionus > Brachionus manjavacas. The sequence continues at coordinate 2,054,713 of JAHQIY010000016.1, read as the reverse complement.
ATATTTGTGAATTTCTTTTAACAAATTATTGAAGTTGTATCGAATTGAATAAAATGGTAGCCTAACTTAGCAAGGCTTCATTTTAATTCAAATTCTAATGATTTTAATTTTTATTTCAAAAATAATCACTTCAATAGTTCATTGTGTTTAAATCGCAAAAACAATCAAATTAAAAAAGTACAACTGAGCAATCTTTTTTTTCGTTAAAAATTTATAATTTTCTCTAAGAATTTATTATTTGTTGTTCGATTTGTTCAAATTTTACATTACCATCATTATTAATTTTAAATCGAAATAATGTAGTTTTTGAAATATAAACTTTGGTAAAAACTAAATCATATTTAATTATTAACACTCAAATGAGCTAGCGCTATTAAATTTAAATAAAGAATAATCTCATTAGAAAAAAGTAAACCTCATAAAAAAATATTTTGTCTTCAAATTTTGGACAAATTGTTACTGTTAACAAAGAAAGAATGCACTTTAAATAAAAAAAAGTGCAATCTTCAAAGGATTTTCTAATGGATTTAGAAGAAATTTTTCTGAACGTGTTTACTCCGACTGCTCGAGATAAGGTCAATGTTTTTAATCTTCTATTTAGGACAACATACATTTCGTATGCTTTTATTTAGTGGTGAATAATCAAAATTTAAAAACATTGATCAATGATCAATTAATTTATGCTTAGAAGTTTTTTATTTTGAAACAATAACAATCAAATATTAATTAATTAATCAAGATCAGATCGATATTAAGTTGAATATTTATTTTAAAAAAATTTTAATGCCAATATCCACCAAATTTCTAATAGAGCTTGATTTTTTTTAGACTATAGTGGCTCTTCAGGCATATAGACGACTTTTGAACACAATCATCACAAATACTACTATTAAAACTAATCAAACTTCTGAAAGATTTTGCTAATATATTATCTGATTGATTTGTTTCATTACAATTTGTACAATTGTACATTTTAGACTTGACATGAGCTGGATAATGACACCCAATAGTGAGATCCAATTGAAATGTTGTCAAATAGCTGTTCGTATCAAATCTAAAATCGCTTAACATTTGCGAAAATTCATCGGTTTCACTTTCTATAAAAATTCTAATGGCACATCCTTTGAGACCGCATGGCTCACATTCTGATTGAAGAAATATTTCACGGGCTATTTGTTTCACTTGATTCATTTGTGACGACGATTCATTTGTGACTAGATTTAAATTATTTTCGTCTAAAAAACTTGACTTGCATAAATTGTCCATTAAATAAAATGATATGTAATTGGTCATGAAATCAGCATCAAAAAAATTGTTTTCATCTATTTAAAAATTTAAACAAATATTAGAAAATCTTTTTTTTTGTTTTGTAGGAAGTGACAAAGAAAAAAACAAAGACTACCTTCAATTGTGTGCAAAAATGGGTCAAAATGCGCTTTGATTCTATTAAAATTGATTAAATTATCAAAAGTTAAAAGCTCGCTTAGCCTGGCATCGAAAAATGGATTTTTCTTTTTTTTGTCAATGTAACCGCACTCAAAATCGTTGTCACTCACACTCGAACATTTGGTTGAACTTTCAATTGAATATTGAGAAATATTGTCTGCTCTATTTGACTGTGATCTACCATTTGTTTTAATACTTTTTTTATTAGGATTGTTGGCTACGTTCATAGTAATATAGCCATAATAGTAATTACTTATACTGTTATCTTTGAAATTCATTGTTGGACTGGGAGAAAAGGTGGCTGTGCAATTGTGCATTTTTCTATTTAAATTTGTGTCATTTTGTTTGCATAGTTTTTTATTTGACACAAAAAACAACTCAATTAATTTGGACTTAAACTTTTCAATGAAACGTTTTTGTTTTTGTTGTTGGTCAGTATTTTGATTGTAAGTTTGGTTCGAACAAGACATATTGCTAAAATATATTGCTAATAAATAATAGAGTGCACCTAACCATAGATCAATTTCGTTTCAATTATAAGCATTTAATTGACAATTTTTAACAAAATACCGAAATATCGATTTTATCTAAAAATAGCTAAAATAGCTAAAATAGAAATATAGAAAAATAGAAACTTATTTAAAGTAAAAAAAATAAAGGAAAAAATATAGGAAAAAAAACGAAAAAAAAAAAAACCAAAAAATATACTCAAAACTAATTGTGTTCTGAATATTTGAATCAAATATTTTTTTGAAATAAATATTTACTCTAAAAACAATATTAAATTCTATCTAAATTAAGAGAGAACATGACAATTTGGCATTTATAATAACTAAACTAAATAAACTCAAAAGCGTTATTTTATTTGGCGTTTTTCTACAATTATGCCAAAACTATTCTAAAATAATTTAGAGTACACTTAAGTCTGTTCAAATGTTTTTTATTCTAATATTAGATTTGTGTATGGCTGATGTTTACCCAACATAGCACAACCTTGTCCGACTTGTCCGCTATTGAATTTAATGCATTTGTAATTTGTTCTTTTGTAAAAAATAAACTAAAAACATTTGTGAAAATCTTGAGTTTAAGTTTTATTTGGTATAAAATAATACACGATACACTAGTGTTCATGACACTTCAAACTATACACACATGTCATCTGTTTTTTTTTTTTTTTTTTTTTTTGTTATTTTTTGTTTTCTCACATCTGATAGTTTCCGATTTCTGAAAACATAAAATTAGCATGAACGAATGTACAAAGTGGTGAGTCCTAAACAAAAGAAGCCACCCGCTCTCTTTCCCGTTCTGTTTTCCGTTCTGTAAGCAATAATAATTAGAACAAGAATAATTAAAATGAAAAAGAAAAGGCGTGCAAAATATCCAATGCTTAAAATAGTAGAAAATTCTTAATATGATTTTTATTTTTTTTTTAGCAATAATAATGATAATAATAATAAATAAATTGTCGAAAAAACTAGATAGACAAAAAACAAGTGCTGGGTTAGATTAAAATTTTGCAAAATTGAGAATACGGATTAAATCTGTATTAAATAACTTCTACTTGGATACACCTATATAATTTTGCTTAATATTAATATCTGAGAGTAATGTAAAAATTTTAATTAAAATCTAACATGCTACTTTACAGTTAATAAATTTATAGGCTTTGCAAATAAAGCAAAGGTTGTGATAGCTTAATAATCTAGTATACATAGCGACGAATATTTTTTTTGTTAGTTTGTTTATTCGAGCCAGCTAGCTACTTTGAACGATTGTTGAACTAAAACAATTTCTGGCTATGAAGAAAATTTTGAAAAAAAAACAAAAATGGACATGTAACAATAATTTTAAGATTAAAACTGAACTTTGAGTCTTTGATATTCGAAAAATGTAGACCTTCAAATGTTTAAAAATGTTTGCATAACTGATCAAATAATTATGTTTATTTGTGTATGTGTCTGTCAGTGTGTTAAAACGGAACATTCAAAGTAAATATCCTCAGAATTTAATGAATTTTCCCAGGTATTCGACAACTTTGTCAATCTTAGAAATTTCTAAAACCAAAATAACGATTTTTTTTTGTGTAGAGTGAAATTTTATTGTTTAAATATATTTTCTTTTGAAGCCGAATGCGAGAATAAAAGAATTTCTAAGTATAACTCAAGAAAAAATAATTTTAATTTTAAAGCTTAAGTAAATAAGTAGCTGCTCAAAATAATAAAAAAAAAGAAATGAAATAAAAATAAAATCTCATTAAAATAACAAAAGATTAATAGTTTCATTTATTTTGTTGGTTTTGAAAAATTCAATTCGGACTTAACAAATTTTCAATAGCTGAAATTCAAAATTGAACCCGACTTAAAGCATTCACAAAAAAAAACAGAAGAAGAAAAAAGACCAACTTAGTACTACTTACTATTTGAAAATAGTCAAAATCTAATAGAATTATAAAAATAAAGTGCATCATAAATAAAATGAATTCACCTGTATGCCCTGGAATAATAAAATTTATCAATCAATTAATTATTCGATTTTTTCTCTCAGAAATATTCTTATATTTTGGCACCGTTAAACATGTCGTGCCCATTTAAGTGCCGACACACTTATTAGTTATTAATTATTAGTTTTTTGTTTATTGAACATGATGCAATAAAACATGATACAGGAGAGAATAGATGTAAAGCCATTTAAAAACAAAACAATTTTAGTGACAAAATTTTATGCTAGGACAAAAATAATTTTTTAAATTCAATCAAATGCATAAAACTAAGCTACATGAAACTAAATTACACGACTAAAAAGGAAAATTTAAAACAGTGTACTTTATTTTTTTCGTTTAAAAAATTTAAAACTTGGATAAGACATAAATTGGGTTTTTTATCTTTATTTAACAAATAAATTATTATGTAACAGTTGGTTTTGGCAAAATATCTCCATGCAATATTAGTATTGGCTTAATATAAAATAACCAAAATTAATAATAGTGAAATATTTATTTTTAAATATGGTATCCACGATAGCTAGATGAAATGCATTAGCTGCTTTTATTTAAAAGGCTTCCTAACGTTGACTTTACTTTGATTATGTGTGAGCTTGTGTGTTTGTTTAGATTTAATCTTAAGAAAGGTTATCATAACAACATTTCAAGGCATAACAGATATATCGGAATTTGTTTCGCTTTTATTTATTATTTTTAATTGCAAAACAGACAAAATTTGTTATTTCAAGTAAAAGAAAAATCATATCTAATTAATAAAATCAATTATTAGTCTTGTTATTTCAATAATCACTAGCTTTCAATCATTTAATGCTACTTCTCAAGCTGCTGATACTGAAGCTGCTACTGCTTGTGTTTATTATGCTTTATTCGAACCTGCTAGTTATCTCCTAAATGAAATCATTTATTTTTTTCTAAATAACAACTACAACAACATGGTATCCATGCATCTTTATGAATATATCTAATTCCAGCAAGTTCATTTGCCTGGATAAACTTTCTTTCTTTTCTCTTCTTTTCTTTTTTTTTTTTGTCTATTTCGGTTTATTCAATTAAAAAAAAATTGAAATTACTCGTGGATTTATATGTATTCTTAGTAGGTCTTAGATTTGGCTTTATTTATGTTATTTGCGCGGTGATTTGTTAGCTCTATTTGAACGGATTTTACTAAGCCACTCGAATTCAATTCGTCTATGTCGACTAATCTGCACATATTGCTAAATGAACATGCTCGTTAAAATGACAATTGATTAGAACGACAAGAGGTCTTTGGATTTTGAAGAGAAGTGTACAAAGACAAAAATAGGTCGACTAGGCTCGGATCAGCTAAGATCAGCTTTGCGTTTGCGTGGCCCAACTATTTGATATTGAGTTTAACTTAATACTTTGTGTTTGGTGAAAATTTAGACTAAGCAAACAATTTGCCAAATAACTGAAATATTTTTTATTAAATCTTAGAAAAATTTATTGCTAAATATATCACATAAACAACAACAACAACAACAAAACAATATAGGTCAAAAAAATTTATTCACCCCTTGTTCTTTTATCAATTCATTTAACTATCTATCCATCCATTTCAATAAATAATTTAGCACAAATTTTTGCCCCATAGAAAAATTTACGAACTTTATGGACACCAATTTTTTTTCGTTGTTAACCTTTTTTGAAACTATTATTTTTCTCTCTTTCTCTCTCACATAGAAGAGTTGTCCCTTTGATGCATCGTCATTTACATTAGCATGTTTTTAGAGTTATTGCAAAAAGCAAAAAAATAATAATTTGATTGATTTCATAGTCCCAAAACCAGATATTACTGACCAACAATAACATACACAAAATTCAACTAGGTAATTAGCTAAGGTCCAGTTAGCAATCAGCAGTAGTTGATTCTTGATTTGAATATCAATCAAGGGAAAACTCTAATCTTCTTAATTTAAGTGAATTAATATAAATATTTGAAATTAAATCAGCAGGATAGTGAGCATCACGTGAATCGAGATTTCAATGAGATTTAGAGCAATATCTCATTCGAGATTAATAAGAGATTAAGTCATTTAGATTTAGATTAGAGTAAACGAAAATGAAATATGAAATAGAATTTTATTTTATTTTATTAAGGATTATGATAGATAGAAAGCAAAAGTTTAACGAAAATTACTACAATGATCTTTAGAAAGGGGCAGTAAAGGTAAAATTCTAGAATAAAACGAGTTTAATTTTTTCGATTTTATTTAACAATATTTCAGTCTTGTTTATAACAAATATTTATTAGGAAAAGATGGTTACCAACTGGACCTTGATTAGGCACCATTTTTTCATACTAGCTTAACTTTACAAAAATATTCCGACTGCATGCACTATTAGCAAATTTCGGCCTTCTATCTTAAGTTTGTCGAAAAACTTAAAAAAATTCGCTCATGCACTACATGCCAATCGCGTGAGTTTTAAAAAAATCAAAAAAATCTCACGCTTTAATAACTAAACAAAAGTTAAAATATCTAATCAAGTATCTAATTTTAAATTTCTGATCAACTATCGTTAAGCCATTTATTGTATTTTTCTTTTCGAATTTATAGTATTCTTGGATATAGACAATGTTTTGAAATTTACATTGGCTTGGCCATTTGAAACAAATATTTTGATGATTATATTGATAAATATTGGAAATAGTTGATCCCGTTTAACAAAAATCTTAATAAAAAATTTGTGACAAAAAATAAAGCTTCAAAGCTTTGTTTGAAAATTTTATTATTTATGAAGCCATCAATGTTTATTAGTAACCGGCAAGCCTTTATTTCAAGTGAATTAAATTTTTTTTGTTAATTTGTCAAAAATGACAACTAAACAAAAAATTCAATTATTAATTTTATTTAATTAATTTAAAAAAAAAATTTCCTTTTCTTTCTTTATGATCACTAAAAATTAAAACTTTAAAATTACTGCACAAAAAATCCATCAAAAGTAAAAATACTCAGATAAATAAAATATCTTTCGTATTTTTACAGATTCAGGTATTTAATTAATATAATGAAGCTGTATTCTTTAAGGTAAAAGTAATCCAAGTAACACAGAGCTAAAAAAAAAAAACACACTTTAATTTTATAGTAATTTTTTAGATAAAAATAAACTTATTTATTCAATTTTACATAATTGTTCTCGTTGTGTCCTTTTGATTTTTTGAACTAAATATGAATTCAAAATTTGAAATAGCTAGTATGCATAAATAAGTTATTATGCATACTAGAGCTGAAGAAAAAACTTGACTTGATTAAGATCAAAAACGACCAATATACGATATTTGAACTTTCAAATAAATGTTATAACCTAATCTTGATTACTTATAACTTTATTTAAATAACAAAGATTAAGCTTTTTTACTTATTAAGAAATATAAATGTTACATTTTACTAAAAATATTTTCTAAAGCAGAATTTTTTCCTTTCTAGCTAGTAGCTTTTTGGCAAAATGAAGCCTTTGGTCAAATTCTCATGAAAATTGTCAAAAATTATTTCTAAAAAAGGCTTTTAAGAATTTTAAATTAAATAATTAAATGCAGAGATACATTTTAAACCAATGTTAAACCATACTTTGGTATTGTGCATGATTCTGCATGCAAACAAATTTTGCAGAGGTTTTCAGAAAAATAAAATAAAATTTATCATTGTTGGTTTACTTTGATATTTTTCTTCTGCAGTAAAATTTAAGAACAAAAGTATCTAAAATAAATTTATTTCTATTGATTATTTTTAATAATTTTTATTCATAACAATTTGATCATAAACTTCAATTTGCCTGCTTTTTTCGAATTGATGGTTATTACTAAAATGAAAAGGATTTCATAATTTAAAAACGAAAATTATCTCTTTTTTTTCATATTTTTTCATACATGATCGATTCATTAGATTTAACCAATTTTATTGTTTAATTACTAAAAATTAATTGTTAATTAATACAAATTTTTTTTTAAATCTATTATGATTATTTTTTTATTTTATTTTTTATTTCAATGCAAAAAACTGCAACAACCTAGAAATTTTTTATTTATTTAGCTAATGCCTCACCAATTAGCTATTAACAAAAAAAGTGTCTTGAATTGTCAAGATTAATTTTGGGATCTTAAAATTTTGTTATTTCTAAATTTTCTCAATTGAACTAGAATTGTTAATAAAAAAAATCGATCTTAACCTATCGTTTCTAAAATACTTGGTGGTTGTCAAAGGTTTCGATGTTCTAATTGATTCTGCAGATTTGAACTAGCCAATTTTGAATTTTAAAATAACAAAGGAATTTATTAAAGATGAATTCTGGTCTGAGCTATGGAACAATTTTCCCTCAGCATCATAATATACATAAAATGCGACCAGTTTGAGTCCACAAAAAATTAAATAAAGAACAAAAAAATTATGCCGATGATGCAATAAAGAAACAGAGAATGTGTCATAGTAATTTCTTATAAAAAATTGGTATAAGGTTTTTTCGTAATACGCTTGTTTTTTCGATTTTGAGTTTTTTTCTCGATTTTTAAAATTACTTGGTATTTTCTTTGCCTGACAAGTGTTTAAATTGCTTCATATTCTGTTAATTTACTATGGCTCTTCTAATATTCACAAGGAGAAGTGCAACAGGATTCTGAAGAAAAACTGAATCTTCGATACCCGATTGACATTTCAGTTACAAAAAACTTCTTTTCGATTTAGAAACATTTCAGCTCAATTTATTAGAATGATTGACAGAATATTTGGAAGCATACTCTGCTTCAGCATTTATTTAGACACTAACACGTTCAACTTGAATATCTTATCCAACTACTTTTAGTATAAATTCTTTTATGTTCTAATTGAAATTGAACAAACATTGGTAATAATCGCACTTTTTCGATGCTATTACAGTTCTGATTTTTTTATATCTGAAAAAAAATAATATATCAAATGCTTTATAAAATGCAAATTTACTTACAAAATATAAACTAAATTGTCTATTTTTGCTTTTGATATTTTTTAAAATTATCGAAATTAAAAAGTTTCTCTTAATTTTTAAAGTACAAAAAATAGCCTTAAAAACATTACTTGAATATAAAAATTTTTATTTATCTTTAAATTTAACATTTTAAATCTTTTGAAAATTTTTGACTCTTGAATTTAAGAAGAAATTGTTTTGTTAAGTTAGTTTTAGAAATAAAAACAAAAAAATAATATTTTTTTCATTAAATTAATAATTTTTTTTATCAAATATTATAAAATAGTTAGTAATGCTGATAAGAAAAATATTTTTTTTTAAATTTTTTATTGCTTAAATAATTATTATTATTTTTTTTTAACTAAACCATTTTTGCTAATAAATGTAATATTTTCATGATCTTTTGTAATTTATTTATTCATAAATTTATTTCAAATACAGTTTGGCTAATGCATTTAGAAATTTCTTCTTTAAAATATAATGAACTAAATTTAATAATTGATTCTAAAAATTGAGTTAAAAAATGAAGCAAGAATCAAAAAACAACGAGTCCCGTTGTTCTGTTCAGCATTCAAACGGCCCAAATCAGCATGCCCCAAACGCCAATAGTACAATAATAACTCAAGTTCAAAGAGCAAATCAAGCGGCTGTCCAACAAAATTTAGTAAATTGGAAATGGGTTGTGATCGATCCAGTTCGATTCAAAGATTATCCCATTCCATGTATAATACGTCATAACGATCCTGTAAACGAATATGTGTCAGTTCGAATTGTTGAAAAAATTATTTTGTCCAAATTTGAGGCTAATCTATCCGAAGAAGCTAGAAATTTTGGAGTTTTGACCACATACTTTTGTACATCTGACGAAATATTCACTTTAAACGACATTAATGAAAATCACGTGGATGGATTGTATGGAAACGAAAAATTCAAAATTGACATTGACACATTAGTTTGTTTAAGAACATTTTTAAAATTTTACGAAATCATTCAGCGAACAGTTAGTTTCAAAAATGATTTAAACCAGAATGGTCAAACTAATCTTCATGAACATCAACTACAGCAGCAACAGAAATTACACTACCACCACCATCACCACCAACACCACCACCACCAACAACAACAACAACAGCAACATCAACAACAACAACATCAACAACAACAACAGCATTTACAGTTACAGCAGCAACAGCAACAACAACTCCATTTACAGCAAGCTCAAAGTATTCAAAATTTTCGAATGCCTAATCCAAGGACAGCTGCAAGTGTTGGCTATCAACAATTTATTCCAAATTATCCAAACCAGTTATCACAACGATTGGTGCAACGTTTGCCAAATTTTAGTCAATACAATAATAGTAATCAAACTAGTCCAGGTCATTTTGTCAACTACATTCCAAACATAATTAATAATTTGCAAGCAACTCAAATTAATCCGATGCAACACAAAGTTGTTCAAATAGTTGGAGCAGGACCAGGACCAGGACAAGCGATACCGATCATTCAAGCCACAACAGCACCTTTAAATCAAATGGCAAATCTAAGAAATCAAAATCAAAATTTAATTAGTTGTCTAAATGGTAATCAAATTCAAACAAGTTTACAGCAAAAAAATCCATCAATAGGCATAATAGATGCGTCTAAGCGTAATCTTCCTTTTCCAAATACGACTACTATACGTAATTTAACGCCACCATTAACGCCTATAGCAACTATGGTATCTAACTTGGCCAATGATGTTCAATGCAACAATGCTCAGGCCAACAATGCTCAGGCCAACAATGTTCAAATCAACAGCGCTCAATGCAACAGTACTCAATGCAACAGCGCTCAATGCAACCATGTTCAACAGCCAAATGCTAGGCAAGAGATAAAAAGTCTAGGAAAAAAAGAACAAAAAATAAAAAGTCTTGACACGAGCACAGACATTTTTTTGATCGATGACGATCAATTGAACAAAAATATCGAAGCTAATAACCAAAGTATCGATGAGACCGCTATTGATTTCAATGATGAAGCATATGGTTTTGTTCAAGTGAACGACAAAGTCTTGCTTTACATAGACGTAGAAGACGCGTTCTATCGCTACAATAGATACTTGCCCAAATGCAGCAAACATGTATTGTTGGTTCACTTGATGAAACAGTTGAATATCAATTGTGAAATGGATGAATTGAAAAAAAATCTAAAAATAAAGATCATAGAAAATAATGAAAGGATAAAAAATTTGATCAAATGGTTTAATCAAAATCATGCGCCCATGAGTTTAGAAGTAGTCACAGAGGCCAAACTCGAATTGGTCAATGTACTCCAATTTCAAAATGTGTATGCCAAAGAGGCAATTTTTTTCAAAAATTTACACTATTTTAATCAGCCTGGCATTGACTACTATGCCGAATACAACAAGATATTGTGTATGCAAGGTGGCTTTGTCTATGTGCCCATTGAAAACAAGCGCAATATTAGACCATTTGTTCGATTAGGTGATCAACTTTTGGTCTCATGCAATCTTGTCGAGTTGGTGTCCAAATCGCTTTGTTCGAACACATCTGAAATGGAAAGTGAAAAAGTGACTTTCGATTTACGTAAAGATTCTAAACTCATCGAACAAATAAACGAATTTTGTCGCTTGCAAACATTTTATTTTTCGCTACAAACAAATAAGGACTTTAGAAAAAAAAACACTCATTTTTTTAATTTGAAAAAATGTCTATCTTTATTTCCGGACAATTTTAAAATTCTATGTGAATTTAATTCCAACTTTCCCAAATCGTGGCTCAATGACCTGGACCAAATAGACAAGCACAAGCAGTCCAGGCCACAGAACACTGACGTTCATCAGCCACCAGCTAATACAAGACAAACAAGTGACCAAGCTGCCGGCGACAACGGCCAAGAGTCAGTGTACATGTCGCCTCAAAGTGATGACCAGTCCGCTCTTCAAACTATTTCCATGGCAGTTTTGAATCAACAAAAAAATTCAAATCAATTTAGCCAAGAGGATTTCAAGCACAAACCCAGACTTAGGTCATACTCGGAAACTTCTGTTCTGCTCAAATTCTCCAACAAATTCAAACAACTCATTAAATACAAATACCTTTTTAGAAAGAGAAATTCATGCACTGCTTTGCAGTTTTTGAATCGTGATCAATTGATTGCCAAAGACGATTTGCTCAAAGATCAAGTTCTAACTTACATGGACAAAATATTGGAGAAAAAAAATATTGAAAAGAAAATGAGCAAAAAAGACAGAATTCAAACTAGCATACCACCAATTGAGATAAAGCAAGAAAAAATCGACTCTCAACCTCAAAATCAACAACTTAAACAGCCGTTGCCATCCACATCATGCTCTCAAAATGTTTGTTCACCAAAAAATAATCAAAAATCAAAGACCACACTGTGTACCACGCGACACACTCCACCCACAATTGAATCGTTGAAAAAAGAGCTCCAAATTAAAAATAAGTCCAGACCATCTGCAAGCAATTGTTCTTTTTTGATCGATTCGCCCTCTCAATCCAAAGGCAAAAAACAACTGAAACGCAAAAAGTCTAAAAATGTGCACGAATTTAAAAAGCGCGCCCGTCTAATCGTCCAAGAAAAAGAGCTTGATGAATTGAAAAAAGATTTAAATTTTGTAGTGCCCGACGATAAAATCATGCCATTGAGTCAAAACGAACATTTCAATTTTGTTCCGAAGAAAATGGCCGAACCAAAAAATCTCTCAGCTATCAAACAAAGTGATCTCTATTCCACTGATTCGTTTGACGAAAATTTTTTTATCAAAAAATATAACGTAAACGCAAATTCCAAAGTAGTTGTAGAAAAAATAGACATAGGAAAATACTTGAAGAGAATGAATCAAGCCAAAAAAGTCAATAGAACAAAAAGTCAAACTTCTCACAAATCAGACAAACTATCAAAGTCATTGCCGTTCAAAACAAGTCCTGCTTGTAGTTCAGCTGATGTTAGTTTAAATGAGAATTATTTCAAAAAGCCAAGCAAATCTAGTGTTTTGCGCATTGAGTCGGACGACGAAGATGAACTACCAAGACTTGATTTAGATTATAGTAAGCCATAGAATAAAATTTTCTTTCTTTTTTTCTTTTTTTTTTTTAATATTAATATTAAAATTTGTATAAATAATATTGTTGATTTAAAAAAAAAAACTTTAATAAAAACAGTGTATTTTTGTTTAAATTTTTAAATAAGTTGTTTGTTAAGCTATCAAAGGATATCGTTATAAAAAAAAGTTAATTATTTTTTTTATTTCATTGAAAACTGTATTATTTATCCATTTTTAAAGTTATAATCTAAGATGGCTTGATTTTTATGAAAGATTTTATACTTGCTTACATTTTACTAAGAAATAAAAGAAATTTTAATTAACTTTATTTTTTTAATTTATAACTTTTTAATCAAAAACTTACATTAAATGATTAGATTATTTAGTATTTTATTTAAATAAATGAAAATAAGATTAAAAAATTGAACTGTTATTATGGAGCCAAAGTAATCAACAACAAATAAAAAGATAATTTTTAGTTTGATTTGTATATTTTAAAATAAGTATAAGTTTGTCCCACAGCGTTCAAAATAATAATTTTTTGATGTCATCTACTTCTCTTTTAAACTGGATTGTCTTTATGTGTTAAATTGTAGTAGATGAGACGTCCGCCTTGTGTTAGTTGAGCGCATTCGTTTGTAAAATGACATGCAAACAATAATGGATTTATTGGCTTGACCATAATGGCAAATCTCATAAATATCAAAGAATAGATGCACATTGCTAATGTCATTTTTGGACTAATAATGCTCACATCTTTTTTCAAATCAGCCAATGCAGCTAACGGAAGTCCCCAATTTGCAACTTAAACAAAAAATTAACTTTTTTTTTAAAAATAAACCTCAATATCTTAAAATTAATTTTACCAGGTCCCCAAAAATGAGTGCTTGTAAAATAATTCAGCGTTTCCTTAGACTTCACAGTAGCAATTATCTTTTTAAACAATGATAATTTATTTGAAGCCATTATCTATTGATCTAATTTTAAAAAGTTTAAAAAAAAAGTGAAATATGATTTCGAATGAAAGATTAACTTGGCATTTTTGAAGTGCCATTAAAAACGCAAAGCTGTTGTAGACTTTTTCTTAAAACAATTTGTTTTAGTTTTGGCTTTAAATCGTTTGATACATGCATTTTAATTTCTAAATAAAAAAATGTAATAGCATAATAAATTTGGCATAATATTCTTGAATAATTTTACTTAGCTTGTTAAACAAAAGTTAAATTGTTATATATTTAATAAAAATTTAAGTCAAAATTGATTGATTCATTATTATCAGCCTATTAATACCAAAATAAATTTAAAAAAATTTAAATTATCTTCTACTTAGATACAAAATGTGTTAGTATTATTACCAACTTATTAAAAGAAACATTAGCATGAAAAAAGACACTTTTATTTAATTCATTTATTATATTTTATTATATTTTATTAATCTAATTAATTAATCTATATTTCAATAATTTGTGTCTTTCAATTGGTCTAATTTCAAAAAACAGAAAATTTTTTTGCGAAACTTTTCGACTGATGTGGTCAAGACAATTTCTGACGATTTGTTCATCAATATTGATTTTTGCTTATTAAAGAAAAATAAGGAATTGTGAAATTTAAATACAAATTGTACAGAGATTCTTTTTTTTTGATAAGATAACTATAGTTATAAAAATATATACTTAAAATAATACTGCAACATACTAAAACATACTTTTTTAACAAAAATAATATTTTTCATGTAAAAAAGACAAAAAATAAAACATCAATTAATTTCAAATTGATTATTAGTTTTGATTTACTAGAAATAGATTATATCTTAGGTAAAAAAAAGTGCAACATAGTTATTAGTGTTGTAGTATTTTTAAAGTATATATAATTATCTTTAATTTTAATTTATCAAAAATGGAGGATTTTTTTTTAATTCGTTTTTGAATTTCACTACGCCGAATAATAATAGTAAGTTTATAAATTCTCAATTCTTTATAATAAACTTTTGTTTATCGTTCGAAAAAAAAATCTATAATTTTAAGTAATAGAATGAAGCCCGTAAATCGATCGATTTTTAAATTTACAAACTTAAAGAGAAACGAAACAAAAAATAAGATAAAAAAAAATAAAGCTAAAAAACCAAAAAAATTAGAAATCAAACGAATTTGGAATCAAAAATTTTTGACAGGAAGAATATCAAAAATCCAAAAGTGGCTTTGTGAAATTCAGTACAAATTGTTAACAAGAACAGTAAAAAATGTAAAAAAATTGAATGTTTTTCTAAACGTTTTATCTTAGTTCTGTAAATGCAACATAGTCCAACATTCAAAGTTGCATCAAATATCAAATTCTGCTAAATTTGTAGATTTTGCCAGAAATTAAATTCCAATATAATCGAGCATAGTGCATTTTGCAGAGATTTTGCACACCATTAGCAGACTTTTATAGATAATGCAACTTTGAATTTCATAGAAATTGCACCATGCTGCATTCATAGAAATAACTTGAAACTTTTAGAAAAAAAATTAAACAAAATGAATTACAACCTGAAGAAAAAAATGACGAAAAAAGTTATAAAGAATTGGATACAAAAACTTCATTTGTCTTTAATTAAATGTTTGCCAACAAGATATAACCGAAATTAAAGTTAGGTTTTAATCGTCACAACAAAAAGACAAAAGAAAATTTGAGTAAAAATTTGTATTCGCCTACTTTAAATCTAAAAATGAAAAGAAAACCCAGAAAATTACAAAAATAACCAAAAAATAAAACAAGATTTTATTAGTTTAAAAATTTAGGTCGTGTTCAAAAATTGAATCGAAAAATTCCAAAAAATGATCAGCGCAAAATAGTTTTTAAAAGACTTCATTTGGGAAATTTTCATAAAAACAATCATGGTCTACAAATGTACTAATGTATGAATTAAACTGAATTTGCCAGTTAAAGATAAAAATTGATTGAAAAACATAGTTTCGTATTTTCTCCAATTATGAATGAACACGGTGCCAAATATCTTCAAATGTACTTGGAGCTAATAAATTTAAAATAAAAAATAATTGAAAATTTTTTAGTGAGAAAGATGAAGATAATGAATAATAAATAGCTAATTTTGTTGTTGTTGTCTTGTCAATAATGTTGTTTCATTTTAAAAACTTATATTAAAATTCGATTTTTTTAAATCAATATTTATTAAATAAACACTTTTTTTTTTACTTTTAATAAAAAATTATATGTTTGACAAAAAAAAAGTATTAAGTTAAATATAAAGTTTTAATGCGATAATAAATTCGGCAGTGTTTTCAAGGAAAAAATTATGGGTTAACAAAATATCTGGTTAACAACTAATAAAAATAAATATGAATGCTTAAAATTTTATTTGAACACAAAAGCATCATGAGACAAAATTTTTATACCATATAAAGCGGTTCTGCTTGAGACGATCCACTATTCGCAGCTTGATGTTCCTGATTTTAGTGAAAAAAAAATTGTATAAATCAATGAATAACGTTTTCAGTTAATAAGAGCATACTTCATAAGCTATGGTAGTATCTTTATCCTTTAGATTTAATATTTCTTTATAACGTCGTCTAAATAGATAAAAAAAGTTAATTTTATTTTTCCATTTTTTTTATTAAAATAATAATTTTACCCTATTTTCATTTGAACCTCGGCGTTTTTAGCAACTTTTGTCCAAAGAGCTATTTTATCTAGCTTAGATCTAATATTAACCCAAACACCATTGACATATGGTCCTTCGTCGAAAAATTGATCACCAATTAAAGCCAATAGCTTAAATTAAATATTTAGACTATGAGATATTAAATTTTGTGTATATTTTTTTATTGATCCTTACGGTGTTCAACCAATACATATCAAGATTGGTATTATGATACTTTTTATCTAAATTTAAAATCCATCTTCCTCCGTCACAATTTTGAGGATCTTCCCACATTGGCGGTATGTCTTTCTATTTTTTTTTGTTTAGAAAAAATATTAATAAAAAATGAATGTAAAAATTTTATTAAAACATACTTTAAAAAACATGTAGTCACATCCGACATTCACTTTGCTAACTAATTGAATGTGATTGTAAACTCTTCGATGAGATTAAAATTAATATTTTTTAACGAAAAACAAAAAAAGAAATAGAAAAATCACCAACCCCCAGAAATCTTCCACAAAATCCACACTTGTTATGAATTTAACATTTTCTTTCCACTCTTTGGATCTTTCATTCTTATAGAACCAAAACGACCACGAGTCCTCGAGCGGAAATTTAATATTCGGATTGTTTAATATGGTTTGGACTTGATCTTTGGTTGCAACAGTATTTTGTTGTTGCTTATTATCGTTGGTTTGTTGTGGCAAAACGTCGGTGGTCATTTTTTTCAAAGTTCAAAGAGCTCTCTATCAGTATCTAACTTTAAGCCAATAGATAAATTAAGGTTAAGTTAATGGAAAGTGTTGGAAGCATTAGTAAAAGCATAGAAGAAAAATTGTGCATATTTTTTGATAATTTTTCAAATTGTCTCTTTAAATCATCAAAAAGAAAAAAAAAGAGTGAAATAGATTTTAAAAGCGCGCTTGGCTTCAATGCTTTATCAAACAAAGAAGAAAAAAAATTGTGAATGTTCATTGAGTAATTTTTTATTTTTTGACTATAGCTTAAAATTAACCAAAATGAAACTTTAATTATGCTCCATTTAGGAATAGAAGATCTCGTTTCGAACGAGTTTTGAATTTTTTTTTCATTATCAAAGTTTTTCACTCTCTCTCTCTTTCTCTCTCTCTCTTTCTCTCTCTCTCTTTCTCTCTCTCTCTCTCATATTCAACTAATTAGGAATAATATGAATCTTTTTGTAAATTATGAATTAATTTCCATTGCATTCCCATCTTACATCAAAAACTTACATAAATCTTATGCTGCAATATTTAATAAAATCAAATGAATGAAGCAAAGTGTTGAATTTTGACTTGAACACTTAAGTCAAATCTTTGATTAAAGCTATTGATTGTGTATATTAGCAAATGGGTTTAGTAAATCAAATGGGACATTCAAATTTATTATTTAATTTTATTTCGATAATTTTTGTTCAACTAGTTAAAAGAACACTTGAATAAAAACTTGAATTTTTGTTTTAAAAAAATAAATAAATTTGACAAGATTTTAAATAATTTTTTTATTTTAACTCTTTTAATACAATATTAGTACACACACGAGCGATTTATAGGTTGAGTAGATGGGATTTTGTTTTATTCGAAGACAATTTAGAAACAAATTTCAATTTATCTCATTATCATTTTTGTTATTATTATTCTTCTTATTATTATTGTTATTATTATAATAAGAAAAAATTATAGCAAAGCTTTGCATGATTATTGCTCGTGCAAAAATTTAAATAAAAAAAGAAAAAAAAAAAAAGAATTCAAAGAAAATAATTATAGCAAAAATAATAAACCCATATAGAATAAACTTAATAATTTTGGGCCGCATTCGACGAAATAAAATAGAAATTATAATACACGAGCATAGAATTAAAATATTTTTGTAATCATCATAAAATTTGATTAGACTAGCTCGTATAAAAATCCAATCTCAAGCCGACCGAATTGATTCAGAGAGCGACTAAACAACACAACGAACAAGTCGCGCCCCACAAAACAAGAAAAGAAAAGCCAACAAAAAAATTTTTTTTTTTCGTTTCGCATTTCAGAGCGAAAAGCTAGGCATTGTCAAAAAAAGAAACAACAACAACAACAACAAAAGCGATAAAAATCAAGTTGCCAGGGACAACTTGATGTACAAATTATCTTAATTAAGATTTAAATTCAAGTTTAATTATTTGAAAATTTATTGGGTAATATGAGCGCAGAAAATGAATGTGTCAAGTTAAAAGTAAACAAATCGCTCAATAAACCAAGCATTAATTTGCTAAAGAATGAAACAACGACAAGCCGAATGGCAGAACAAGCAGCATCGAGTGTCGAGTGCCATTCGCCAAAAACACTCTCTCGAACAGCAAACAACAACGAAGATTACCAAGAAGAAGAGGACAAACAAATGCTTGGCGGATGTTGTGTATGTGGAGATGACACCGGATACTCGAACAATTTGCTGGTCTACTGTGACGGAGTCGACTGCAAAGTAGCTGTGCATCAATGTTGCTACGGAATTTTAAATGTGCCCGACGATTCTTGGTACTGTGGCTCGTGCAAGCATAAAATAGAACTAGCTAGCATTGCGCTCAAGACCAAATGTTGGCACGGTGGCCAGCATTTGCACGACCAGTTCAAAAAGCTAACTTGTGAACTGTGTCCGTGTCCAGATGGAGCTCTTAAGCGAACACAGTGCAACAAATGGGCTCATGTGGTTTGTGCGTTGTATATACCCGAGATAAGCTTTGGCAGTGTGAAAACAATGGAGCCAATTATTCTAAAGGACATCAAATGCCAACGATTTGACAAAAAGTGTTCCGTGTGCCTAAACACAGATAACAGCTGCACTAGCCAAGGCGTCTATGTTAATTGTGGATACAAGGATGGCTGTCAAGAGTGGTTTCATGTGACTTGTGCTCAGCGAAAGGGTCTTTTGTGCGAAGAGTCCAACACCTCGTACAAAAACAATCTAAACTATAGTATTTATTGTAGTCTACATTTGAATATGCTTTTATCTCAGTCGACAAATTGTCTAAAAAAATTGCCACCATTCAATTCAAGCCTATGTCCGGTGTCCAATCCTTCGAACAAAAACAATCTGGGCAAAAGTGTTTCCAATCTAATCCACTGTGTAAATCAGTCGCTACTTTCGAATGCAATAGTCGATGATTTGAGTGCGTTTATTGAGGCACGAGAAAAAGAAAAGCTCAAAGAAAAATTAAAGCTGAACGCAAAGAAAAGTTCACGTGATGAAAGCGTGAGCAAGCCACGGCCATCTCATGTCAAAAATTCCAAACAAAAACAGCCCATCATTGACTTAGGCGAGAAAAAAAAGAAAAGATTTTCTTTCAACAATTCATCGTCTTTAAGTCAACGATCGACAATAAAACAAAATAATGTAAATAAAGCTAAACTAGACTCGAACAAAACAGACGAGTTAGATAAAACGAACATTTCACAAGACGAGTTCAAGTCAAAAGTAAGCTTTTTTTCTTCTTCTTATTTTTATTAATCCAAAAAAAAAAATTTAATGTATTATAAACTTTATTTTTATATTTGAATTAACACTAGAAGCATAAAATTTTTTTACTACTAGAAGCACCAAAACGAGTCAAAATGACTTGTTTTAATGGAATCTAATGGATAAAAATGGATAATAATTTATTATTTAGATAAATCTATTCAAAACTTAATTTTAATTGAGTAATAATAAAAATTTGGCTAAAAAAAAGTATCTCGCAAAAATTTTATCTTCTACTGAATTCATTCATTTTTGAACCAATTTTTCGTCTTTTATGTAAAATAAGCAAACTATAATTTTTTCATTTTTAAAATTTGCTTATCTTCGTTCAAGTCTTAGGATTTGAGTCAGTTTTTTTAAAGATTTGTATACTTTTTATAAATATTTTATGACTCATCCATCGATTTTGTAGATAAATTCAAAATTCTAATTAAAAAACGAGTCAAAATGACTCCTTTTGGTGCTTCTAGTAGTATATACTTGATTTTGTACTAAGGAAATATTTTTTTTATTTGACTCGTTGGTGCTTCTAGTGTTAAATGCTTATGAAATAAGTACACACTCCCCTTTAGACCAGACAAAAATTAATTATTTATCTTTTAGAAAAAATTAAATCATGAACAAAAAATCCTTTGGAATACTAATTTTTATAATAATAATTTTAATAAAAAGTATGTCAATGGGTTAGCTCTAAATTTATTTAAAAAAATCAGAGATGTTTGAGAGTCGCAAATCAAGTCAAAGTTATGACTAAGATTTTATTATTTTTTTTCAAAAGTCAAAACTTTGGCTTGTTGGCAAAATTGGTTTTCGATGGGAAAAATTTAGCTAAACAAGGTCAGGCATAAGCATATAACTTTAAACCTTTCCCAGAACGGCAAAATTTCCAATTATCAAACTTTCAATAGTCAATTCTAAACAAATCTATTTATTTTAAATAGATTTAGAACTAATTTTTATTTTTGAATTGTAATGATAATTTGAAAAAATAAATTCTTCGAAAATTTTGAATTTTTCCAACAAATCAAGGCTTGAACTTAAATCAAAATATAGTTTTTGAGGTTTTTTTTTTTAAATTGAATTATCTTTAACGAAATTTTTTATTTTGTTGTCGAACAGATTTTCTTTAGTCTTTAGCCCAATAAAGTTCAACACCTCAACACCGTGTAAATCAATGAATCTAATTATTTACTTCGTATTAAAATAAAAAAAACTTTTTTCTTTAATTTTCTTCCTTTAAATTTACAACCTTTCTTTATTTTGCATAAAATTTGAATGAATTTATTTATTTAATATTTGTGAATAAAAAAAAATATATATGTCATGTTTTTGTTGTACTATTTTAATATTTGAATTTATTTGAATTAAAGGAAGCTAATTTGAATGAGGTGAAAATATTTTCGGGAGCAAACATTGCTAAATTGGAAGAAGCGAAAACTGAAGTTTTAACCGAGCAAATTGATAATGAAAAAAATGACGAATGCAATTCGATAAAATCGTTTCACTCAGCTTCAACAACTAGTTCATGTACATCAAAACGTAAATCGATGAGCAGTGGTGTCGACCACGAATCCAAAAAGTCGTCAAAGACATCAAAGTTAGACAATGACGATTCGAACGATGCTCCAGCGAATAACAATCCGACATTGACCATTAATTTAGAAGATGCCAAGCTAGCTTGCCACGGTGGCATAGTCACACCGTCCACTTCATCTTGTGCTTCTTCGACTTCATCCAACTTTTCCAAATCGCCCGAATCTCTTGACATTCGTGCCAAATGCAAACACTCACTCGACAATGACAAACTCGTCAATGATACACAAACACAGTGTATAGATGCATTCGGAAATTTTCTAAACAAACAAATAGGACAAGTAGGACAAGTAGGACAAGTAGGACAAGTAGGACAAGTAGGACAAATAGGACAAAATTGTGACAACCATTCGTCAGAAGAAGAAAGAAATGAGCGCAACAATAGCCTAGAAGAAATGTTGACCAAACAATGGCATTTGGGAGCCAGTTTATGTCGAAATTTGAGCAAAAAATTCGATTGCATGGATTTGCTTGATCTACTGTACAAATGTAAGCAGGACAATTTGGAAATGGAAAAAAAACTAAAACTTCTCGAACAAAATAATTTACAGAATGAACAAATGAACAGAAAACTGTCTCGGTCGTTTAACCAAGCCGATGAAGCAATACCATTTAGAAAATTAATTCAGTCCGTACACGAACAAACCGCATCGGCATCCAGTTTTAATAAATGTATAAATGATCATGTGCAAAATCTTGTCACCACTAATAAGTCGTCTTTTCAACCGAGCGCAAATTCTTTGAACTATTCGAATTTAATTCAACAAAGCCTGAGTTATTTGCATTCAAAGTCACCTCATTTGTCACCTACCACAAACAATAGCAGTCTTCTCAATTTGTACAATAAACAAATGCAAAATCAATCGCCCGCACAACCAAACACTTTAACACACTTTCAAACTACTACTTGGAATCCTGCAACATCCGACTTGCAGTCTCAAACACCTACAAAAGCGAATCCTCCTCCTACTCCTCCTTCTCTTCCTGCTCAAAATAATGGAAATTCTTCCAGTCTCAACTCGTTGCTAAGTCAAAATCAATTGCTTCAGTCGTTTCAACAACTAAATCCATTGCAGCAACAACAAATAGCTAGCTATTATTATATGGCTGCCACAACAAATCCCTCACAATCGATTGCACCGTCGACAACAACTAACTACAACTCTTGAGAAAATGTGATCTCAGGGTTTCCGCGTTTAACTAAATAAACATGAATTCCTCCATTTTTTTTTCCTTCTTTTTTTTTCCTTCTTTTTTGAAAAAGGCCTTTAAATTTTCTAAAGTCTATTGTCCATTGTCTATTGTATATTTTGAGTTGTTTATTACTTGTTTTAATTTAAGTTCATATTTAGAGTAAAAATTTAAAATCAATTGTTAAAAAAAAGCATCTTTGTAGTGCTAGTTAGAAACGAAGCCAAAAAACGTACTTAGCCCTTGTTTGTTTTGACCATTATTGTTCATTTTCTTTAATTAACACTTAAATTTTACTTTTGAATAAAAATTGAAACATTTTAAGCAAAAATTTTATTTTAATTACTTTATCTAAATATTCAAATTTTTTCTTCAAAATGATTTTCATTCAATAAGCCTTTTTTTTAAAAAGAACAGAAATCAAAAATAATCCACATAAAGTTAAAGCATTGTGATTTTTGGAAAATAAGAACGAAAAAAAAAGTTAGGTCAATTAAAAATGTTTGCCTTTGTTCTCTGTTCCAAAATTCACATGTATTTGCATTTTGAGAATCATAGCTGTTTGGTTTTAGTAATGAGAGCTATTTTAATTGAAAAATATTCGAGACAAAATTTTTCAATATATAAAAATAAACCTTTTTTTTAAGAAAAACAATCATTTGCCAAATAGATAAATATTTAGTATTTATTACATAATTAGAATATTCGATTCAAATATACAAACAATTTGGCAAAAAAAATATTTAACATTGTTGTTTGTTTGAAAAATTAAATGAATGAATAGACCATTTTCAAAAACATATATTTTTTCAAAAATAATTATCTATTTTTTGATGAATTCCAAGAAATTCCAAGAATAATTTCATATTATATCATATTTTTAAATAAAAATTGCCTAATTTTTGCATTCATATACAAACTACAATAGAAATATAATCACCAAAACAATAAAATGGTAGTAAAATGGTCCAATATGGACAGAAACATTGGACTAAACGATTCCAATTTGATTGATGACTATATTAAGATGTCAAAAAATGTCAACCAACATTTAAATCAACCAAAACTGCATTATTTAAATGGCTATCTATATGAATCGCCAACCCATAAAGGCGTTGCATGTTGGCGCGCTTTGGACGATTTTCATAAGCTAGAAAATATAAAACACTTGCTTGCTGCAGTAGACTTTGAGACAGATTTTAAGTCTACTTATCAACCGAATCATACCGAGCCGTTTGCATTAAACTTTGAAAATAGATTATTTCCTAAACCGAAATCAAATATCAATTACTTCAATAATTACCTGTCAAAGTCTCAAAAAACAACAACCAGTATTTACGAAGGATGCTACAACGCTCATGATCTGCAAACCAGTCTTGCAATCCAGAAAACGCTAAACAATATTCATGACACTTTGAGTAAAAGCTATGAAAGACAAATTCAACAACCGATTAAAAAAAAAACAATTCCCTCTAAAAGTATCCATGAAACAAGATTGCTAAATGAATACGAAAAATTAAAATCAAATATTGAATCATCATCACAAACAATAAGTTCAAAACGCACTAGCACAAAAAGCCCAAACGATTTTGATGAGATGAAATCTGAAAAATCGCTAAAAAAATTAGAACAAGAGTCGTTGAACAAAATCGAAGATGATCTTAAGTCAAACTGTGAAAACGATTTTGACGACGAATCGTCAATTTCCTCATCGTCTTCACGAGTTTTTTATCAAAAAACTACAAGTGTTCAGGCAAAAAAAAATTTTCCTCCTAAACGAAATAGACATAGAGTGATGTCTCATTTGGACAAGGAATTGAGCAGTTCGGACGTTGAAGCAAACAAGAAGGCAAATAGCAAGGCTCGTCAATCGGCGTTCAAGCCGATAGCAGATCGACCATCTTTAGAATCCAAACCAATTGAAAAGACAACTATAGACAAAACTGATGAAGAACTAATTTCTGATTTTGAAAAGCTTTCTCCAATTGATTTCAATAAATTAAATAATAATGATAAAATTAAACTCGAAGAATTATATAATGATTTGAAAAGCAATAAAAGCAATGATAATGCTTCTAATGAAATAGATTCTACAAGTTTAAAGACCTCACAAAGAGAATCACGCACCAAAATCAAATCAAGTAATGAGAAAGTTGAACAACCCACAACCAAGACAAATATTCAAAGATTAACATCTCCAGAAAAAGTAACTGATCATTTGATTGAAATTTATCAAGCAGCAGGTAACAAAAAACCCATAGCTCCTAAAGCTCCGCAAGCTTCCCAAGCCACTCAAAGACCACTAGGCCCAACCAAACCTCAGTATGATCAATTCAATAGTGGTAAAAATCAAAGACCAATTTATTATGCCATCGAGAAAAACAATGATAAGATTAATAATTCAAAAAATAATAGAAATCCAAGTATAAAAGAAATTTTCGCTCGAGTAAAACAAAAAATGAGAACTAGATAAACCAGATGAAAGTTGGCTCTTGAAAATATCTAATTTTTAGACAAGAAGAATTGAAATTTTTCACAATCGAAGAAGAAATTAAAAAAAAATTTCTTTTATTCCTTATTCTTTTTATTTCTTGATTTTTAACTTAATTTTGATAAAAAAATGAAATAAATTATTCATAGACAATAAAATTTAGATAATGTGATACATTGAGCTTTATTAAAAAAAAAAACAAAAAAATAAAAAACAAGAGTTTATTAAATAAAAATGGCAAAAACAAAACGTTAATTCTTTTTTTTTTTTCTTATTCAAAATTTTCATTTAAATTAAAAAAATTTAAGAAAACATGATAAACATAAAGTTTAAAATTATAGAACTTGACAAGAAAATTTGATCTTGAATAAAAAAAAATCCAAATAATTAAATTTTTATTAATTCAAATAAAAAAAAGTTGCCTGACAATATGTTGGGTCCCTTCTTCTTTTTCTTTTTTTTAATTCTTAGCTGGCCGTCACTTCAATGGACGTTCATGCTCTACTTACTTGCTAAAATAGTTTGCAAAAACGCGACTAAATGAATAATCGATAAAATTTCAACTTCTTCTCTAAATTAATTAAAACATTTTTAATACTAGGTTTTGTATATTTTTTTTTGTTAATTTTAAATTATCCATAAATATAATTTCAAGTAAGATAATTTCAGGTGAGATATCCGAAATATTTTCCAAAATGACAGTTTCACCCAATTTTGAAATCATTGTAATTTTTTTTAAGCTTCACTTGACTTTCATCTGAGTGTAAAAAAAAAAAAACTTTTAAAATTAAAATAAAATTATCAAAATTTTTCATTATTCAAATAGGTTTTAGAGATTTGAATAGATGGCATACGGCAGATCAAAAAATGATCATTAATTATGAAAAATGAGTGCTTTAAAATATCTTTAGAAAATGATTAATTTAAGTTGTCATTAAAGGTGTTTCAATTGATTTGAATAACGATAGCGTTCAAAAATAAAAGTAAGAACAGAGAAAAGAAATGGTAATTAGATTCATGTTTGTAAATAAAATGAATAGATAGTTGAATAGTACACCCAGAGAAATAATATTTAAATTATGTGCCCGATTTAGCATTTGATGATTTAAAGTTAATATAAGCTATGTGTGTGTGTGTGTGTGTGTGTGTGGTGTTGGATCTCTTAAGGCGTTTTGAAAATGATAAGCTTTTGAAATTGTCAAAAAAATTTATTAACCTAATTTTAAAATCGTTTTTTTTTTTGTTTTGATAATTAAAACTTGAGTCAAAAGTGATCGATTTCAAATATTTTTTAGTAGAAAAATGACTAATTTAAAATTGGTTTTTTGTTATCGTCAAAATTTATTCACAAAGCTTATTTATTTACCTGTTTAAGTTGTAAATTTTTGTTTTATTCCATTAAATCTCAACAACAACAACAACAACAACAACAACAACATATGGATTTGAGAGCAAAAATTTAAATTTCAATCCAACACCGATACATACTCGCGTATAAACGAAGCGAAAACTAATAACAACCGAATAAATAATTTCTTTTTATACGTACATATGAAAAAAAATATATCAAAAAAAATATAAATTTAAAATATATATTTATAAATACATAAGTATATACTTAAATATATATATATATATATATGTTCATAAAATATTAAGCTCTTTTTTCTTTGTTTTTTTTTTTTGAATTTTAAAAATTGTAAAATTCTAACAAAGGTAAAGAACAAAATTACTAGACTTAAGTTGTAGGAGTTTTTATTATTTTTTGCTAAGTCGTTCAAATATACTAAGGTAAACAACTATAAAATCTAATTTTATTATTTTATGGGGTTAATTGTTTTTTGTTTTGGTTTTTTTTTGTTGCTTAGAATTTTTACAAATACATTATTCTGCAATGACTGAATCGAATGCGTTGAAGTTGAAGCTTGGCGACTCGATGATGCAAGACGATGCGACCGATGTGTACGATCATCAATTCGAAAGGCCTCTAAGTCCCCTGTTTCGGAGTAGTTGCCATCGCACTAGATTTCATCAAAAACACGAATCCTTTATTGTTCAGGATATTCTAAAGGAACAAGATTTGTCAAGAGCTGGATACTTGTTCACTTTGAACAACGATGTACTTTTGAACAACTTTCCGCTAACCATAGAGCTCATTAAGACCATTATTGATTCAGAATTCTACACTACCAATCTAAATCAGCAGTCGATAGTCGAAATTGTTCTCACCAGATGCATAACAGCACTAAGGGAAACCAAAATGATTGTCAACTACTACGACGATCTTTTAGACCTGCTCGACATTTGTCTCAAGTACAATTTAAATTGTACCAAAGTACCAGGCAGCCTAAGCTTTCGCAATAGTCTAATATCAACCAAAGACTACTATTACTATTACGACTATGACCCCATAATGAACACTTCGATGACTTTGATTCCGGGCAGCACAGCCAACAATACTCCTCATGCCAACATAGTCTCGGACATTCTCAGCTGCATTCTTTTGGACTATTTGGACGTGGACTTGTCGGCCAAAGCCATACCCTATTGCATTAAACTAATCCAGCATCCGAACTGTAAACACGAGCTATTGCGCGAAATTACTAGCTATTTGAGTTTGATAGCGTGTCGTTCTGCTGATCTCTTGGTCAATCATGTCTACTATATTGTAAGTGGAATGCTCAAAGCTGCATCAAACCAATTCGGTCTGGCTCATTTGCTATTCCAAATAAGCGAGGCTCATGTCGAGTGCATTTATCCGTTGGTCAAACATTTGATCAGATCGCTCAAGTTGTTGTCATCGTCAAACGACTTGATAAACATATTTCAAATTATGTATTTGGTCAGCATTAATCATGTACAAGTAATAAATGGGTTAAAATTAAATTTTTTAAAAAGATTAAATTAAATTAAATTAAATTCTCAGCTTTTTTTTATTCTTTTAATTTATTCTTTTTTTTTATTCTTTTATTTTAAATTTTAAAAATTTTTTATTAATTTCTTCAAGCTCATAATTGTTCATTTGGATGATTTGATTGTGTTCCTCGGAGACGAATTGTTCAATGACATTTTACTGGACATCATTTTTAGCATTAGCACTCAGACGCCCATAGCCTTGGAGAACTATTTGGTTTTGTTCGAAAATCCAACATCTATCTATTTTGAGTCGTATAAAATTGACAAAATTTTGAGCACTGTGGGAAAATCACTCAGGGTAATTGGAAAAAAATTTGAAAATAACTTTGAAACAACAAAAAATCTAATTGTTCTAAATCTAGAAAAAGTCCGAGTATTGCACCAATCTTTTGATAGAAAGAATAAAATATCTCATAAAAAGAACAGTAAAAATAAATAGTTTGAACAAAAGACTAAGTCATTCGAAGTCGGCTGAGAGTGATGATGAAAACCTGGTCGAAAAAGTCATCATTGACAAAGAAATTCAAATTTATGAATATCAAAAAAGATATATTCAAATTTTGGCCGAAATATACGAAATTGCCAATGTGTTTCCGAACATTTTGAGTAATTTAAACTAAAATTTCTTTTCTATTTTTTTTTATCTTCTTATTTATTAATTAATTTTTATTAAGATCATTATTTAAAAAAAATTTGTGACTTGTTTCAAAATCCACCCGAAGATATTCAAATTATATTTGACAAATTCAACAATTTGAAAGCTGAAAATTCTTCGTAATTTTTTTTTTTAAATAAATAATTCTTGAATTTTTGCATTCATTCTATCTAGTTGTTTTTTTTTTTTTATTCTTTTTCTAAAAATGAAGGGTATGCAGCAGTAGTCGCGATGACTTGGCCGAAGAGAGTAATTCAGACGAAAATGCTCATAATGACAAAAGTGACCACATTTGTGTGCAAAAATTGGACCATCAAATCGAACAAGATTTGCTCAATATAGAAATAAATAAACTCAAGGATGACATCAACAAAGTTTGCAAGCTCAAATTGGACGAGTCCAACAAAGACATTGAAGACGAGGACGACTTCGATTCACACAACGAAAGAACTAAGAAAGAAATTGAGGATTTCATGCGAACTTTTGACAACGAATTGGAATTTTCCGAAAATGAAGAAATCAACAATTTTTATGAAGATTCACTTGATGACAATTTGAATGAGAACAACAAGAACAGTGGGAACAAAGTGTCAAAATGCGAAAGTCCAAAGTATGAGGAATGCGAATCGATTCAAGTGTCAGTGACTAGTTACAAGCCAATAAACGAAATCTGCAATTACTCAATAATATCGAGCAAAATCGACGAAGAAAATGAACAAAGTGAAGCCTTAATTGTAAACAATTTGTCGCCAAGTTCTGATTCGTTTCGCATTCATTTGGATCACAAAATTTCCCAAGCCAATCATCCGATAAGCTCGACCATTCGAATCCAGCCCGATATTCAACAGTTAAAATTGGACGTCGTTCACCGATTTTTTATGAAGCACATGGACAAAGTAAGGAGTTATTTTAGCAATTTGAGTGAACATTTGCAGCTTCCCGTTCCGGATTTAGTTGAGATTATTGATTGTCAAAATACAAGTTTAGATGAGAGTACTGACAAAAGCCACAATTCTACTTATACTTCATATCGTGTTTCGTCACTACGGCGACATGCTGTCAACTCAGGTCTTAATGGTAGATAAAATAGCTTTTCCTAAAGAACTTTTTTTAACTTCTGAGCCTTTTTTTTGTTGTTTAGATTTTTTATTGAAAAAATTCAAAACAAGACGAAGCGAGGCGTTGGTTAAATTTTCATGCTCAATCAAGTCCCAAGACAATTGTCTTTTTAGCTATAACTTTTGTCAAATACCCACTAATTATGCATCTATTTGGATACATCTTAAAATTTTATCTATTCAAGTAATTTTATTATTATTTGTTCAAATTTTAGAATTTTGGTCTTTGTTTATTTCTAACTGATATTATTAGGCTGGCCTAAATGAGCCTTTAAACCAAGAAAATGAAGAATACATAAAATTGAGACTAATTTACGAGAAGTTAAATGACAAAATGCCTTTTAATCTTCTTGTAACTTCTTCGTTTCCTTCCGAAAAGCAGTTGAATGATCTCAGAAATGAACTTGTTGAAAGTAGAATGCTGGATTTGTTTGAGTGCAGTGAAAGCTCGGATCAAAAATGGTCTTGTTTTGTTTGTGCTAATCCCGAGCGCTCATCGGATCTTTTCGATGAGAAACCTCTTATTCAAGGACAATTGAAAGAAAAGCACGGAAAGTGGAAATTTTTGCGCAGATGGCACAAACGGCTATTTACACTCACAGGTGGAAGTATTGTTTATTTTAAAAAAGACATGGTAATTTTAGTTTAAAAGCTAGTTTATTTAAATTTTAATGTGTTACTATTTTTGTTATTATTTCTCTTTAACAGAGGCAAGAGAGCTTGAATGTTAAATACATAAAAGAAATACAAGCAGTGCGATCATCATGTGCGTCCAGATCAAAGACCAAAAGAGAAGTACCCAAAGCATTCGAGATATTTACGAATAAAAACAGTTTTATTCTAAAAGCCGAAAACAGTAATGATGCCGAAAAGTGGATTCAATATTTGCAGCTATCAAAAGCGCTCGAAAACCAACGCTCGAAATCAGCCACTCTAAAATCAAGCATTTTGCCAAATTAAATAAATGTCACTCATTTAATTCCAAGCATTAAAATTTAATTTATTTCTTTTTTTATTATTAATACATAAATAAAAATGAATAATAAAAATTGCTATTTTTTTGGTTATGCTTCTTTTTTAGCCGCTGTCATGGCCGCTGCTCCGGCAGCATTTGCCGGCTTTTTCGGAAACATTTTATAGTACTCTTCAGCGTACGCACTAATCTCTGATCTGTGTCTATTAAAATTGAATCTCTTATCATTTTTGTCCACATCAATCTAAACAAATTTATATATTCTTTAAAAAGTGAAAAAAAATTTAAAGGATTATAAGACAAACCAATGGCGTCGTTAACCATCCGATCTCTTGTGATGATGTCTGAGGAAACTGGTATTTTTTAGTAGGCTCTAAATTGGCTCGCTTAATCATTTCGACAAAATTCGAGTCAGCTTCATCTTGCACTAAATCCGGATAAGTATTAGGTTTGGCAGCCAATATTTCCCGCTTTGTAAACGGATTAATCGAAAACTTTTCATATAATCTTTGTTCTCTTAGCTCTTTTTTTATTGTCTCAACCAAAATCGCTTGCTCGTGGACGATATTTTTCGGCGGTTTTTCAATAGGTTTCTTGGCATCCGTAGTCATCTTCTACGTAACAAAAATAAACGAATAAATTAAAAAATTTAATACTAAAAACTTTATTTAATAAATTTAAGTGTTAAAAAAAATCATAAAATTTAACAACCATAGAAACGATAAAAGCCTCCTTAGCAAGAGCAGAAATAGAATTAAAAATAAAAATCTTGTCAAAATATTAAAACTTGAGACCAAATTCGATTACCAAATATTTATGTACGCAAAATAATCACACCGGTTCTGGTGATTTTTCACTATCTATATTCATCTCTGGAATTTCATATTTTTTAAAACTTTTTGATATTTAATTATTTATTCATCTTATTCATCTATTCTAATTAATTTAAAGATCTATGAAAAGAATAATAATTTAATATAAAATAAAATTGAAATAAAAAAATCTATCTTTAGACGGCCATTTAATAGATTAGAAAAAAATTTAAAAATTCGAGTCAAAATTTAATTCCATAATTAATTTTATTTTAAAGACACAAACTTTACCGAATCAACTAGACCCCGATTTATTTTTATTAATTCATAAATTTAAATGATTAAATTAAAATCTTTCTATTGAAGTCCTTGAACTATAATCCGTAACATCGATATGAGTGTTTTTCTGATCAAACTCTTTATATTTAATACGTAGGAATGTCATGATATTCCAGCACACCGAGCTTTTCCTTAACTGCTTCAAGAAGAATATCTTGTTCTAAAACAGTTCTACAAACATCTTTAAGTTCAAAGAGAGATTGAGGTTCCAATAGAGGTCTAATCCTTGCAAATTTATAAATTCTTAGTGCTCTTTTAACTAATAAATAAGACATGCAGATTTTGGTTTACAATCCACTCCATAAAAACTCAACTCAATTTTTTTCCACTTTTCTTGAATAAACTTCCAGAAAAAAATCCTATCACTGATTAGCAGACCTAAGTATTGAACAATTTGAGTTTATGGAATCTCAAAGCCATTAAGAATAAAGTTATTTGCACTGAAAGTTTTACCTTAATTTGCCTAAATTTTCTTATTTTGAGCGAACTCTATCTTGCCTTTTGGTCCAAGAGAAGTTGACAATGTCTAAATGTCGTTGCTTGTATAACAATATCATCACAGTAATCAATTATAGATAAAATCACTCCATTTATGAATGCACCAAGTTTTAGATATGGAAATTTATCGAATAGGTCGTTTTCAAGATAGTTAAACAAGTAAAGTGAAGGAATAGCCCTTTTTTTTTACATCTTCAGTTGTTGTGATCATAAAGCCTTCCTCTTTCTGATATTTCACGCTAATTTCCAAGAGACAGGCGCAAATTTCTTTTGGAATGTTGTTAATAAGCTAACCGAACAGTCCATCTCTCCATAGTTTATCATAAGCTTTAGTTTCATTATCTAAGAGGATAAAATGTAATTTTGAATTGTTTTGCCGATAAAAGCTGATAGATTTATTTACATGAAACGTTTTTTTGTAACCAAATTGATTCATATTTTATTTTACTTTATTTTACTATTGAAACATTAAAAAAATTTGTCAAGTGACGAAATTTTAACAAAGCATTAAAACACCATGTTATGTTGGTAATAAGAGCTTTGCATGAGCTTAATATGTAGAATTTATTAGAGACTTAATTAACATTTTCTTCACATCCTCTTCACTAAACCTCTGGTGGTTATTAACAATGTTCTTATTTTCATGATAAGAGTCTTGATGAAATTTCCCTTTATGCGAAAACAACTGAGCAAAGAATTTGGAAAATTCTGGTACTAAAATGTTTTACCATAAAAATCTTTATCCTTTCAATCGGTCAATCATCGGCTTCTACTCAGTTTTCCTCTAAGAAATAGAACAGCAATTCTGCCAAGAATAGCCACGGCTAAATTCTAAATCGAATTCATCTTCTTTTCTTGGTTGAATAGCTGTAAAGTACTTTTGTTGGTATTCATTATTTGTTTGATTTAATTCAAATTTTCCTCAATAATTTCATAGTTTTCCTTTTCTCTAAATTACTCATCAATCAAGATGAAGTAATAGGAAAGAGCATTTTCATAAATATTATTTTAAATATGAAGTACGGTGTCCACTTGGGACATTTCCTGTTCGGATGGTTGGTTCTGATTACTTATTTGTGTCCGAGTAAATTTATCGTACAATATAAAGTAACGCTTTGTACATACATAAGGAAATAGCGTTCTCTGTTTGACAAGTTGATTTGGCAAATTACTAAAACTTTTTTTTTAATACTAAAATATACAATATTCCACAAAAATTTCGACGCAAATTTTTCAAAAAATTTAAATTTTGAGTCAATTATTTATATTTTAAAATTATTTAGGCTTATGCAAAAATTAATTGTTTTTAAAATGACAATCTTTTGTATTTAACAATTACGAATACGTTTTGACATTGATTCAATTAATTTTTCCAATCCTGTTGAAATAATCAGAGATCATATCTTTGGTAAAAATTATATATATATTTTTAGCCTGTTTCTTTTTTATTTTTAAAAATATTTTAAACGATTTATTAAATTTAACGAAAAAAAATTAAATAAATGGTCTTTTTGTAATTAAATTCAATATATCAAGAAAAATGGTTAATTGAAGCTTCAAATGGTGGTCAACATCCATTATTTGAGCCAAATTAAAGAAAATAGTTCAATATTAAATATTAAGCATAGATCAAAATAAACAATGCAAAATATATTCTATTTTATATTATAAAAAGCATATATGATTAAATATTCCATTTTTTTGCAACAACAAGAACTAAAGTTTATTCCTGAATGTCGACCACCTTAAATAGTTAAATGAACTCGTTCATTAAGACAACGAGAAAAGAAGAGGTTCTATAATTTTTTTTGTTCTTACCTTACTTCAAAAACCTTAAGGTTTTGTTCCTGTCTTTCCTTAACATCCTTAATATGGATTGAGTAGAAATTCTGGCCTGCGTCTTTTCGCAAAAACGCTTGACGAGATGGATTTATCTGGTCAAAAAGTTAGATTGTTCAAGGGCGAATTATAGTGGGCGGTTGTTCATTTTTTTAACGTTTAATTTTTTTGTTTATTTCATCTAGATATAATAAATTTCTGAAAATGTTGAATTTATTCTTTGTTTATAAGTATATTTAAACAATAAATACAGATTAAAAAATTCAAAAGACTAAAATTAAACATAGCAATTTTTATCTTGAAATTCAGAAATATTGATGCCAAGCAAACCACTGCCAAATCACTCAAGTGATCAAGTGTAAGTGTGAGTATGACCTGTTATTTGGTCAAGTATTCAATTGTTGGTATCGGTGCATGTGAATACACCCACACTTGTAAATCAAAAATTTTTAATTTAAATGTATGATCAAAAGCTTTAGAAATGTCAAAATACAGGCAACAGACTTTTTTCTTTATTAAAGGAATAGCAAAGATATTAACTTTATCTGAATTTGAATTATATTCTTTTGATATTGATGGTATTTGTCTTGTAAGTTTTTCTACCTGATCTATTTTATTTTCCTCCGAAAAAATCTACTGGACAAGTGATTTTTTCTTATTTCATTCATAAACTCGAGCCGGTTTTGGTTCCAAAATTCCTTAAGATTTAGACGACGTCTTCGTATGTAAGCTTATTAAAAGCAAACTTTAGAGAAGAACATCTTGATTTTTGAAAGTCTTCTTATTTCCCATGGTTCCTTAATTAATAATACAATATTCTTTGGAAGGCTAGATTTTAAAAACTTTTGAGGATAGAGTGGAATACTTTTTTGCGCAGAAATAATGATCTTTCCTTTGATGAATTCATTTAGCTTGTCAATGTTTATTGAAAAACTTTATTGTTCATTTGGAAACTTAAATAAATCACGGTAAGATTTCGTTTTAAAATTTATTAAATGTTGGAGTCATATCATTAATTTAAGATAGCCTGGGCTTGCTAAGAAATTTTTCTATATTTCTGAATTTTTCTAAGATAAGACCATTCTCATTTCCTCACAAACAACCTAAACTTTTGGTCTTCGCGTTTAGATCGCCTCCTATTTTAAATATCCCACAGTTCCTTGAGATATCAAGAATGAGTTCAAAAGGAAGTTCTTTGGTGGATTTTAAAGACCAGTTACCATAGATGGGATCCTACTGTTTCCTGTATTCGCAAGTCTAGCTTGCTAGCTTGTTGTAACTTATAATATTATTTATAAAAAAACTACGTATTTTTAAAGTTTATCTTGATACACGAAAGTTCTGTACCAAACTTATTTAATGAATTATCTTTTTTAAATATGATTTTTTCTTTTACTAAAATAGACACTCCCCAACCATGTTTATTTCGAGCCTAAACCAATGAGGTATAAAAATAAAAATTTAAATCACTCAGAATAACTTTAATTTCATTTTGGAGAACTATGTCAGGACGTTTTTGATCCAAAAATTTTTCAAATAAATAAATCCCACTACGTTATTGAAAGTAATTCCAATGTGTAATTACTAACTCTTAAAAAAAGGTTGTATTGAAGTTTTTTTGATTTGGCGGGTTTGCATGGTTATTAGTCTATAATTTAACCACTTTCCACCTCTCTGTTATGCTTTTGTGATTTAAGGCTTAAGCTACTTGTCCGTCTTTTATGACTATTTGACCGAGAGGCTTCAAAAGCAGCATTGGCTTTCCCAGTCAGAAGCAGCTCCTTTTTTTTAATTCTCCATTTAAAAGTGTTTTTCAAATTATCCTTTTTTATTTGAGGCTTTTCATTCTTTGGTTTTTCGAAAATTTCCTATCTTTTTTGGCGTTAAGGCATTCGGTTTATTTGCAGTCTAACATTAATTAATTTTCGATGCAATTTTTAGCAGAGATATTAATTGAAACTGATGAGTTGCTGTCTCTTCACTAAAATATGCATTTTTTTCTTATGTTCATCTGTTTTACCATGATCATCTCCCTCAAAATCGAAGTTGTTAATCACCATGTGGGTATTCCCTGAATCACTTAATACAAGTTCATCATCAAATACTTCATCCAAATCAATTTTCCCTTGGCTCCATCTGGTTTTTTTTCCATTAAGTATTACAATCCGCTTCTTCATACCCTCGCAAAACATTTCTTGCATGATTTTTTTAAACGAATCACATCTTGAATAATAATTGTCCCTATTCTTTTTCAGGAATAGTGGCATCCCTTGCTATTGTTTTTGTTCCGTCAATAATTTGTTCCTTGTCAAGTAACAATCTGGTTTGCTTTTAAAGACTAGTATCCAAGTTTTTTGAGATTGGAATGGAGATATCGATATTAATAATGAGAGCTGTTCAGAGTCTAGTTCCAACATTAGGCTCTCGAATATGGCTTCACTAGTGATTTTCTCATTTTTTGATGCTTGAATTTTAATTTCATTAGGAAATGTTATCGTGTTGTCTATTTTGTTCAATTGTTGAAGTTGCTTAGTTTCCAGTCTGTTTATAGATTTCTCTTTTCTGTTGAAGATATTCGACGTAGTAGAGATTTTTTTGCTTTTCGGTCATTTTGAACCGTTTTCAAATGTTGGACGATGTCAAGATTACCAAAACAATAGTTATTTAATTTTATGCTAATTTTATTTAACTTTTTTCAAATTATCTTTTTTTTTTAAATTAATTTAAATGTATATTTTTAGTTAATTTTCACATGAGCTTATCATAAAATAAAATTTA
This sequence comes from Brachionus manjavacas, assembly GCA_019054805.1. Lineage (NCBI taxonomy): Eukaryota > Metazoa > Rotifera > Eurotatoria > Ploima > Brachionidae > Brachionus > Brachionus manjavacas. The sequence goes on along the minus strand of JAHQIY010000016.1, from coordinate 2,017,380 downwards.
TCTATATTTAATTTAATTCAGTCGATTGATTAAATAATAATTGAACTGAATTTAAAAAAACACGTTTCGAGTTTTTTAATTGTTCAACATGATGAGTTCTATTTATTAACTATTAGCATATTTGATTTTTTTTTGCAGATAGAGTTTAATTTCAAATTTCTATGTATTACAGGTAAACTAAAAGAAGCTTATTTCAAAATTACATAAAAAATTTTAGTATAATAACTCATAAACTATTATAATCAAAATTACATACTTTTTTCACAAATAAAACCTTTAAGGAACCATGTTACATGTTACATGTTACATGTTACATGTTACATGAATAAAAGCTTAAATAGTTCAATTACTTATTAAATAATCTTTTCTAATAAATTTTAAAAGAATTCTCTTTTATTTAAAATAAATATCAAGATACTTTTATCTTATTAGATTAATTTATTCATTATTACACAATAGTAAGAAATGTTAATCTTATATTTAAAAAGAACAGAAAAAAAATTTATAGAACAAAAACACTTATGACAAACCGAGAATTAAGATTGTACGAGCTAATTTGCTCACCTTCAAATGTAAACTTAATGGTCTTCATTGACTGCAAAAAACTTTGTCCAGATCATGTAAAAAGCGCTTTTCGAATGGTAAAAAAGCGCCATCCTTATTTTCGCATGAAAATAGAAACAAATGTTGAGAGTAAATCCCTTGAATATGTTGAAATGAAATTAGAAAATGAATTGGAATCAATTTATCTAGATGTTTTTGAACTGAAAAACGAGACAGAATTAAATGAATGGCAATCAAGATTAATTAATTTCGGCTCTAAACCAAGAGACAGCACAAAATCAACTTTTTACCTTGAGTTATACTCTTTTGAAAATAAACATCAACTTTATATATGTGTTAATCATTCAGGTATTTTGAATATTTTTTTCTTTTAAAATTTGAAAATTTTGTCTTTGCTCTAAAAGGCATTGATGGACCAGGTCTATTTCAGGCGATTCGAGATTTTTCTGCTTATTTAGATTTGATTCTGGAAGGAAAAAATGACTTGGAAATTGAATCGAGACATTTTCTGGATGTACACGGAAATTATGATCATTCATTTGATTTAGATGAGCTTAAAAACGAGCCAATTATTGAAAATTTTCTAGAGCCTGTTCAAGTCTTGAATAATCAAGATAACTCAAAACCATTTATTAATTCAAAATTTTTCCAATTAGATGAATTAGTGACCAAAAATTTAATAGTAAATTGCAGAACAAATAATTCAACCATACAAGGAGCACTTTCCACAGCCATGATGATTTGTTTAATCAATTCAAAAAACAAAATAGATGAGGAAATTACTTTTGTCAATTCCTGTCCGTGTAATATGAGATCTTTGGTAAAAGATGTTTCTTCACAAGACATAATATGCGGATCATCGGCATTGATTTGGTCACAAAATATCAAATTGGCTAATGATGTTGTTTGGAATCTTGTAAAAGAAAACACAGAACAAATTAAAAAAAAATTGAACGAAAATCATGGTTTAAAATGGTGGTTGAAGCTTAAAAATTCTTTTAAATTCCAAGCGTTTTCCATAATGAGTTCTTCAATGGGAGTTATTTCAATGGATGAGACAAAGCTTAAAAATTTTAAAATTATAGATTTAAGATTTCTAGGATCAGCTTATAATGTTACGCCTGGAAATGCTGGCATCATGACTCATGCTTTTACGTTTTTAGATAGATTTACCTTTAATTTTTCTTATACATATCCAGCTCTAGATGAAAAATGGGCCGAAATATTTTCAAACAACTTGAATCTAATTTTAAGACATTTAGCAAATCAAGAGTCTTTATGTACAAAACTTCAAGATTTGCTGGATAGTTTAGAAAAATATTGAAAAAAACTGCTTCATATAGAACAAATATTTTTGAAATAAATTTTTTTTAAAAACCTTATTTTTATATCTATTAATTTCAATGTATTATTGTGTTTGCTTAATTAAATTAAATTTTTAAAAGCCTACTTGAATACAAGGAGTTACTCATATTACTCTTCTAAATCGCTATTAGAAGTCAAGATAAAAATAAATTATGCCTCCAATAGAAGACAAATATTTTTAGCATCAATTTGGGAAGAACTAAATAAATTATATCAGCTTATAGGCCAAATTGTATAAATTCTGAAGCAATTTGACCACAAGGGAGAATTTTTTAAAATATAAAGAATGAAATTGAAAATTTTAAATATTTCTTTCGACAAAATCATCGATAATTCGAGAAATATTTTTATCTATTTACAAAATCCGTTTTTTTGGCTAAAATTAATCGGGACTTCTTTTCTAGGATTTTCAGCTTTATATATCGGGTAATAATGTTAAATAGAAAATTTCATGTAAATTTAATTTTTTTAAATTAGAAAAATATGGTTTTCGTATAAATTTTTCAAAAAAAGGGGTATTAAAACTCCGAAATTTACTTTTTTTTATGGAAATTATCTACAGCTTACTAAAAATAATGTAATTTAATTTTTTTCGAAAAATTTATTTAATTTATTTTTCATTTTAATAAATAAAAGAAATACTCAGAGGTGTTAATGAAATGGACCAAACAGCTTGGTAAAACATACGGCTATTATCAAGGTCATTTGCCAATTTTGGTCACAAGTGACTTAGACATCATCCAAGAAGTTTTCGTCAAACAATCGAAAAACTTTTCGGCTAGAAAAGTCAATCTTATTTAGAAATAATTTTTAATCTTAATTAAATTTTAAAATTTAGAGAGTACCTGGTTCAAAAGATGATTTTTCACTTGACCATATGCTTTTTACTGCGACTGGAACAAGATGGAAAATAATAAGAAATATAGTAAATCCAACATTTTCTTCATCTAAACTAAGAGATTTATCCCATTTACTAATCAATTGTACGGGTCGTTTAAATTTTATATTGGAAAAAGAGAAACAAAATGAAATTGATATTTCTGAGTAAATTCTTAATCAAACAAAACTAAATTTTATTTTTCCCTAACTTTTGGAAAATAATTAGATTTTTCAAGAGATTTACCATGGATAGTATTTGGAGTTGTGCTTTTGGAATTGATGCAAAAATACAAGAAAATCCACAAAATGAATACAATCGAAGATCTGAAGCAATATTTTTATTTCTTGGCAAAGAAAATGCAATTAGTTTTGTTACAAATTATTTGCATGAATTTCAGGATGTGATTTTAAAATTAGCGCTTTTATCTGAAAAATATCTGAATCGATTTATAGATTTTACCAAATACGATCCACTTTACTGGTTTATGAATCATTTATTCAAAATTGTTGAAATTAGAAAATGCGATGAAAATAAAAGAAGAGATTATTTACAACTTTTGATTGATGCCGAAGCTGACATTGATTATACCAAATTAACTTCAGAATTCAGCAATGCTCCACTTGATAAAAAACTATCAATAAGTGTAAATTTAAAAAAAAAAAAAAAACTTAAATAATTATTAAATTTTTTTTCTAATAGGGTATTAAATTAAATTTAATATCTTTTATGCTTGCTGGATATGAAACAACAAGTTCGGCCTTAACTTATGCTTGTTTTGTTCTGGTCAAATACCAAAATGAACAAAAAAAGATTTATGAAATAATCAAATCACATTTTAGTTCAGATGAGGAAATAAATTCGGAAAATGTTCAAAAAATTGAATATTTAAATTTTTTCTTGAAAGAAGTTCTAAGATTTTATCCACTAGCTAATCCGTAAGACCTTTTAAGTCTCTCATATATTTTTATTTAAATATACAATAAACAATTAAAAGGGCAGTGAATAGACGATGCACAAAATCAACATGGGTTAAGGGTATTAAAATCCCAAAGGATCTTGTTATATCAATAGATGTGATGAGTTTACATTTTGATGCAGAACTTTGGGGCCCAGTCGATCCGAATTTATTTTATCCAAAACGACATGAAGTTAAAAGAAATCCATTAGCATTTATGGCATTTGGCAACGGACCAAGATACTGTCTGGGAATGAAATTTGCTTTGCTTGAATTAAAGATAGCTTTATGCAAATTGTTGATCAATTTTGAATTGTTGCCATCTGAAAATTTTCCCACGGAACTGGAAATAATAGAAACAATAGTTCGTAGACCAAAGAATGGTCTTAAAATTTTTTTAAAAAAAAGAGATTAAAATTTTTTTAAATTTTTTTTTACTAAAAATTTTGAAAACACCATAAATCTATGATTAAAAAATATTTTTTGTTGCTGAGAAAATGACTCATGACTTTCCAATTTTACTTCCCGACGAAATTAAAATCGAAACAATAAGCCCTTTGATCAAAAATTGATTAATTTTTTTCTTTTTATTTAAAATGGTTTAAAAAAAAAATTGTTTACCAAAGAGTCCAATGGCCGATGCAAATATTTCAACTATTAAGATTTTAACAAATAAAGTTGGATTTTGAGCATCTGCCAACGCAGCACCTGAGCCTACAACCCCAAGTGCTATACCACAAAACAAATTTGACCATCCAACCGTAAGACCTGCGCCGAAAAGACGATAACCACCTCTGTAATCGGACATAATTGTCTCTTGACTTGAAACACTCTGATTATTGATTCCATTGCTAATTACTACAGACATTATGATTCCATAAATAGCAGCTGCCTCACAGAATACAATACTGACTAAGTTTTTTGTTCGAATTCGAGGTGCTTTTACACCGCCTCCGAGAATCGAGGAGCCGATTGAAAATATTCCAATTGCAGCACCGATCACACTTAAGGAAACAGCCGAGGCCACTCCTAAACCAGCCCACATGTACGGATTAAGTGATGTCAACAGCCATCCAATATCAAACCTGAAGCCGTAACCGGTGAACATGTAAGTGAGACCAGCATATGTAAACAGCAGCAATGACAACGAGCTGGCCGCAATCGAAAACTTATTCAAAATTTTCATTTCGTCAATTTTATCTTGTGATTATAATTATTTTTTTGAAAAATAAAAAAAAAAATATTAAAAATTATCTATAATAGTCTTTGTTTATCTTAAGTCATGAGGCTAGAAAAAAAAAATTCAACAAAAAACTTTATTAAAATATCACATAGAAATGCAAAAAAATTGTTTCTTAATTTCTTAGTAAAGGAACGACTTTAAACGATGCTAATTGACTCAGTTATTTTATTTCTATAAATAATAAATAGTGGAATTTAAATTAAGTTATAAAAGCCAGAGGGTGGCTAGTTTTTGTCGCCGATTCTAGCGCCAGACGATTGCAGTATTGACACTATGAGACCAAAAAGTCCAATAGCCGAAGCGAAAATTTCCACAATCAATATTTTGACAAACAAAGATGGGTTTTGCGCATCGGCTAGCGCTGCTCCAGAGCCAACAGCTCCGATCGCAATGCCACAAAACAAATTCGACAAACCAACAGTTAGACCGGCGCCAAATAATTTAAATCCGGCATTGTAGTTTTTGTGCACGACCGAATCGAGAACACTGTTCTCAATGTTGTTGGACAAAACAATTGCCATTATGATGCCATAAATTGCCACAGCTTCACAAAAAATGATGCTTACCAAATTTTTGGTTCTAATCCTTGGAGCTTTTACGCCGCCGCCAACAATTGAGACTCCAGTCGAATAAATGCCAGTAGCTGCACCGACCACACTTAGTGAAATGGCCAAACTAATGCCAACACAAGCCCACATGTACGGCGTTATTGACGTCAAATACCAACCAATATCGAAACGAAAACCATAATTGGTCAGCATGTAAGTTAGACCAAAGTAGATTGAAAGTGCGGTGGAAATAGAGACCGCTCCGATCGACAAATTTCCGTAGCCCATTGCGTTTTACAAAAATCTAAATCTTTCTTGTTAAATTTTGTTGTTAAATCTTTATTGTTTTTTTTTTAATTAATAAAAACGGCTTGGATAAATTTGAACCAGAAAAAGAGTTGTTTAAATGAGTGGATAATAAATCTGGATTTAAAAAAACTTAAATTCTAAATTATGATAATAGATAATTGACGGCGAATATCTTGATATTTCTAGTTGGGGTACGATTTATGTGTATCAAAAAGAATTATTTTCTTTTTCAATAAAAAATGCAAATTTTTTTATTATAATAATTTTAGGAGTTGCATGATTAAATTTCCAATTACTTTCATTATTTGACAAACATTTCTCTCATAACTAAACAAATTTGACATTTTTTATACATAAACAATTCGCAGCCAATTCTATTTGAGTCTTTTTTAAAAAAATTATTAATAATAATCGTCAATTTTTTTTCCTTTAATTAAAAAAAAAAGTATAAAAACCGAGATAAAAATTAAGTTTGTAAACAAAATTATTTATTAAATCAAGTTCCAAGATTAAAAAGTCAAATTTAAACATTTAAAATAAGGCAGAGTAAAATAAATGTATCGGTCTTTAAAAGATTGTTAACTGTTTGCAAACAATCTCAGGCAAAATGTTATCCATTGCCAATGGTAATTCGAAGTAATGTAAATTGGTAAATAACATTGGTTATTTCAACTAAAATTAAAGACAAAATGGTTTTATGTTTAATTAAGACCTTTTTTTGACCATAATCTTCAATTTACCAAATCTTAATTGTTTAAGAAAAACACTTAATTATCAACAACAACAACACGATTATTTATATAAAATAAATTGTTTTTTAATTGTTTTATTCTATAAAAAATAAAAAATATTTCATCGCAATTTTTAAATATGCTATTTGGCTTAAAAGAACAGTGCAAAAAAAGATAAAAATTTTGCAAGTCTATTTTTAGTATGGAACAAAAAATGGAGTTGTAATTATCTTATGATTATAAATAATATAATTGATCATTTTCATAGATAATGGTTTTTGATAATAGCTGAAAGTTTCTTTTCCAAATTAAAAGTTAAATCTTTCAAATTCTGATGAAATGAAGTTTAGGGGTTAATTTTTATTGATAAAACTATTGAAATGTTTTTGATTCCTCTTTTTTGTTATGAAAAAGTAAAATAAAATAGATTTTGTAACTTTATTCAATAATTTGCTAGATGAATTTGCTAGAAAATTTAATTGGCAAAAATTATTCCCATTGGTAAATGAACATATTTTGGTTGAGTCGAATTCAAGCCAATTTCGTTCATATACTTCTTGTCCAGAGTTTGTTCCTTGTCTACTTGTGCTTCTGAAGACACAAACCAGTATTTTTTCAAGCTATAGTTGCTCGTGTATTTGACAAATTGAAGGGCATCTAATTCATACTGAGCCAATTGACCATTTTCGTTTTGGTCATAGAGATACCAAACAGAGGCGACTAGTTGATGTTCGGTCAAGTATTTTGTCAGATGATGCTTATTGCCTGTGAGAATGTTCACTACACCTGCAGGCATATCACAAGTGTCGAATATTTCGTACAAATCAAGACTGGGCAATGGCATGCTTTCATCAGCTACCATTACTACGGTATTACCGTGAGCAATGGCGCCGACCAAATGTTGCAAAAAATTGAAAAGAGGAGAAAATGTTCCGCCTCTACCGCTAACAATAGCCACAACTCCAAGCGGCTCATTTATTTCCATCAAATAGCCATATTCAGTTGTATCGTTCAGTCTACCAACATACTTATCACACTTGCCAGCAAAATAATTGATCACATCTGAGCACATTTTAATTTCTTTTTCACATTGTGATTGCGATTTGTTTGTCAAATTTTTTAGTTTGTTCGCAAACAATTGGGATTTTTGGGTGAAAATTTCGGCAAAATAGTAAAGAATTTGGGCTTTGTTAAAATTGGATCTTTTTGACCATGGGCCAAAGGCCGAATTAGCTGCTTCGACTGCATTTCTCACATCTTTTCGACTCGCTTCTCCCACCAGACAATAACTCTTTGCGGCAAAGTCTTTAACTTCACGAGAACTTTGTGTATCTGGTCGCTGCTGTTTGCCACCAATGTACAATTTGTAAGTTTTGTCTTGAGCTAAATTGTTAGCCAAAGGAATTGCCGAATCGGCACTCAAACTTCCAAACAATTTGACATTTTTTTGAACTTGATCAAAACGAATTGCTTTTGTTGTTGCAGCTGTGGCTTTTTCATTATTTGCTTGGCATTTTGAAAGCAAAAAATTTCTCAGACTCTCGACTCCATGAATAGAATAATTTCCGCTTTGTTTGCGAGTTTGAACGCCGCGTTCAATCGCAAAACTGTTTATCCAAACGGTTGGGTGATTGAGCAAATGGGCAACTTCCATCACAAGGCTAATGTTCTGCGAGTACAAACACACAGCAGTGGCGAAGCGTGAAGTGTTGGCCAATTGAACTGATTCTTTGACAGTTCGAAAAGGAATCAACAGAACATAGGGTCCATTTACTTCATTTAGATTAATTTGTGAGCTCAATGAACTATTTTGAATAATTGCTGGTGTCAGTTGAGAACTGTTGCAGAATGTTTTCACTTTGGCACCAAACTCATTAGCTTGGTCGCTCAAAGCTCTCCTAAAGCTTTCCAAATCATTTTCATCAATCAAACAGCCAATATCATTGCATTTGTCCATGTGATTGCCTTGTCTCAGCTTGCCAAATCGAGACTCTAATCTGCGCAAAAAGCTCTCGTAAATATTTTCTTGAACAAAAATTTTGTTCAATGAATAGCGATGTTGACCATTTGAATAGAGACACCCGTCGACCGCTGTTTCAACGGCACTGTCAACATCGGCCGATTCGTACACAATCATTGACGATTTGCCTTCAACACAAAGCAAACATTTCGCCCACGGATTCACAGAACTTTGCATAATTAATTGTTGACCTGTGCTTGTCTTTCCGTCAAAGCAAACACAACCAATTCTCGAATCACTTGAAACCAGATTGTAGATTTCATTACTTTGACAAGCGACAAGATTGACGACTCCGGATGGCAGGCCAGACTCAGCGGCTATGTCAAGTAACATAAATGCACTTAGGGGATTTAGTTTGTGTGGAATAATGAGGCAAGTGTTGCCGGATACAAGCGCTGCGACAAGCTTGTTTACCAATGATAAAAGAGATGAATCCAAGTATCCAAAGATTGCAACTGTGCCGACCGGGCTATAGTCTTGCAGATCAAGGAGGGCTGACGATCCAGCGTAGTAGTACAATGTCTTGATAACTTGGCCAATGTCTAAATCTTTGACTTCACGGCTAGTTCGACCAGAGCACACACTTTCACATGCAACTAGTATGTTCAAGTGTTTTTGAACATTTCGTGCCATGTTGTACACTATTCTTTCTCGGTCAGTTTGGTCTAGAGAAGCCCAAGTTTTAGCCGAGTTTACGTTCGATTCTATTGCTTGATTAAGTAACTCTTTATCACAGTCGACCAATTTTGCCAGAATGTTTCCGTTAGATGGATTCTTGACATGGAAAAAATTTTTTCCTTCAAAGTGATATTGACCATTGATAATGGGACCAAAAGTTCCATTATCATGAGCCGTGATCCAGGACTAAAAATTTATTTAAATAAAATTTCTTCTTAAATTTTCAATTTTTTTTTTTAAAGAAACCTTTAAGGCAGCATCACTGTCCAAAACTGGATCGTAGCTCAAATTAGTGAAAACTTTTTTGATATTTAAAAGTGAAGGATTCATAGCAGACATTGAAAAATACTTTAAAGCTTGATATTTAACAATTATAACACGAATTAGATTTAAATTTGATATTTTTAATAGAAATGTGGGTTTTAGTATTTTTGGTTTTTGATTTTTTAAACAAAGTTAACTTGTCTTTTTATTGTTTGTTTTTTAAAACCATAGAGTGGACAATTTAAAAGAAACAAAATGCTGAAACAGGAAAAATTTAACAAAGAAATTTAGTACATGATTTTTACTGCTTTTAGAAAGCTTTTTTAATTTTTTTGGTTAATTAAGCAAGATAAACACAAAAATACAAAAGAAGCTATTTTAAAACCTTTTTCGAGTAAATAAGTTCCAGAAATATGAAAAATTTGCTAAAAATTTCTTTTGAATAAAATAAGATTTGAAGGCGGTCAGAGCTAACCGGTCCAGTTAGTGGTTGTTTTTTTTGGCACACATACCAAGGTTTTTTCAACCAAAAGCAGACACGATCGCAGTGAAAATAAATTTTGGCCGGATGAATGACTGCGTCTCCATAAATTAAATTAAGAAAAAAGAATATTTAAAAAATAAAAATAATTAACTCAATTCAAATGTCGCTTAATATCTCTTTTATAAAATTTTGGGGTATTATATTCAAGACCAGACTCAGCAGACCAAACTCATTCATAGTTAGGTTTTTTTTAAATCAACTTCTAACTAATCGAAACCTTATGGTTAAATTTAAAATTTTAGTAGTGTAGATTTAAAGGTTTCATCATAAAACTTTTAATAAAATAGTTCAAATGGTTTATGGTCAACAATTAAGTAATAATAGGCTAATGCCGTAAGAGATTTTTTAATTCGACTTTTTATTAATAAAACAATTTACTTCTTATAACTTTTATTGATAATTATTATTTACACTTATTTTCTGCCAAAATTAAATTTTCACACAAAATGAGAAAATTTTTTCTTACTTTTATTTAAAATCGAACAAATTACCCAGAGAGACATTAAAACGAATAATTTTGACAATATTTAACTTATCCTGTATTTGTTTAAACGAAGTGTCTTTAAAAAATTTCTATTGACATATATTGTGTCAATATTGAAATTTTATTGACGCAAACAATTTCAAAAATTAAAAAAATTATTTTTATTTTTTTTATGAATAATAAAAAATCTTGAACAATTGTGGAAAATTATGAACATTTAAATTTTTACAAATCATTCGATTTCTTTGATCCAACCAAATTTAAACTTCCAGTCTTTGCCATGTATTATTTTGTCATTAATTAGTATCCAAAATATATTTACTGTATAATAAAATACTGTATATTTAATTTATTGCGTCAATTATTAGTTCTATTATTGACACACATAATGTGTCAATAATAGAGCCACTTTTGTAAATAGAATTTGCTCATTTAGTTCAATTTTTCATAGGTTTTACAGTCTCCTCAATTTTTATTTTTATTTTTTTAAACCAATTTATTCTCAACAACAACAACAACAACAATCAAATAAAAAGAACCAAAAATAGAAAAATAGAAAATTTTATTAACTTATAAAAAATGATTAATAAATCAAAAAAAATATGAAATTTTTAAAATTTAAAATTAAATTCCTAATTTACAATCAATATTAAATAGATATTTAAGTAATTAAGGTGTCTTGAAACTACCATTAAAATTTTTTTTGAATAAAAAACAATAATAAATCTTTTTGAAAAAAAACTTTATTTTAAAAATGAATAAATAAATTAATTCGATAGCTTGGCAGCCATTTTACTTTTGCTGTATTTTTCCAACATTTTACTCATATGCTGCTTTATTTACATTTGAATGTAAAAAAAAATTGTTTATCTCACCGAAACAAACAATCTTTAATAAATAAGATGTCCGATTAAGTCTAAATAGGAGATTAAGTCACTAGATCTCTATTTCGGTCATTGTCGTATTAGTCACATTGATTCGCCTGGTCTTTTTGTCATTTGTCTCATTTTTGTTAAAGGCAAGAACAGTGGCTGAAGAAGGTGCGAGTGGCGCGGACGGAATTACTCGACTTGGGTTAGCTGGAGATCTTTTTTTCACATAGCAAGCCAGTAGAACGACTGCAACGATTAGCGCGATGGCTATGAGGCCTCCGATCACCGAGGCCACTATGACGAATATGCCTTGTAATGTCGAGTCTTGATTTCTATTGAGCACCACTGTAATTGAATCTAAATTAATCGCTCTGGTTACATTGAAAAGAACTGAGCTGTTTTTGCTTGAATGAACGAGAGGCGTAAAGTCAAAGCTTCCTGAGCCCACGTCGTCTACATCGCGTTTTTCTCTCATGTAAACTATTTCTTTTTCGGGCAGCAGATTTTGTGAGTCATAGTCGATTTCTTTGATCATGAGGTCCGAGTCGAGCAGCAGTTGAGCTCGAATGCTCGAGCATATGGTCAGAATAGCCATTAGGCAGCTGTTCAGTTTTAATTTTTTACGATTCATTTATGCAAAGAAGTGGACAAAAAAGTGCTTGTTTTTGGCAAACGGAAAATGAGCGTTAGTGACAAAAAATTTCCGATATTTATTAGTTGAAAGGCGAACTTGAACGGTTTCAATGTTTTCAGGATAATATTATGGCTTTTTTGTTCAAACAAATTTTCCAATTCACTTAAATATTTAAACTGTAAATTTGATACGCGCGTGACAAATTGTATAAGGAAACCTTTTCGGTGAGAGTAAAAGCAAAAGTTGCCACCCTCAGTAAAATTGGCAAAAAAATCGCGGAAAAAACCTTTTGCTTACTAAAAGCTTTCTTTCTATTTGGTTTACTATATTCAATAAAAAACAATAATAAACTTGAGTTTCGATTAAACCCTTCACACAACCTAAATTCTCTGGCTATTAAAATAAACTATTGAGATTATTACGATCTTAAACAATTCGTGACTATTATGAAACTATTAGAAAGCTGCCCACTTAACCGCGAGTTGTTTTAGTCAATTTTTACAATCAAAATTTTAAATCAAAGCTTTTTTTTTTTATTTAATCGAAAGTGGTGCTTTTTTTCTCCTTTTATTTTGTTTTTTTTTTTTTTTTTCACAATAAATTAAGAATGACTTTGTTATTTTATCTAATGTTAAGCTCGTGTTTCCAATGACAATAGAACTAAAACTAGATCAGACAGCCACTCAAAGCTTCTTAGTGATGATCTGTGTGTCCTATAAAAATGTGAATTTATTGAGCAATTTTTTTGTCTATGAAATGTTTGACTTTAGAATTCAGATGCTGGTCATACTGTTAGATTGGTACAATGGCTTGGTACAATGGTTTGGTGCGGCTTCGGATTTAAAGCTTAATAAATAACCATATTGAATTTATTTTTTGCAAAGACTTCGCTAATTTGATTTATTTCAAGGAGAAAATAGGAAAAAAATCCTAAATGGTTGAATAGATTTGCTATAGCTTCCAAATATTTTAAATTGTTTGTCGTTCACAAGACTTTCAAGTAGATCTAAAGTAAATAAGAAATTAATTTTTTGGCTAATAACAAAAAGAATAAATTACAACTGCGAATACTTAATGATGGCTAATTAGAAAATAAATTTGGTCTAAATATTTTACCTTAACCATTTGATTCTAAGCTAAATAAAAAAAAATTTTCTGAAATTTCGAGATTTTTTTTTGTCGTAAGGTATTTATGAAACTCACAAACCGAGTTTTTTTTCTGGGTTAAGGACTTGTGCCGAGTGTGATTTGTGTCAAAATGTTGAATTTAAAATAAACTGAAATAGGATCTTACTTAGGGTTTTTTCAAACACTTGAGGAAATGCCGATTGTCCGATTTCTAAAGAAATAAAAAATGATTTTTAAAATTTTATTAAACTTTTTTTTTTTTTAAATTTTTTAAATCTAATCTAAAACGTTTTGCATTCGGGTCTAAAGTGAAAATAAATTTTAAAACTGAGATCATTTAAATACAATTTTTCTTGTATTACTCTGGGTTGTTTCCAAGCTGTTTGGAATAATAAAGAGCGTCCATTAGCTTTTTTCTAATTAAAAATAAACTCAATTAGTTAAAATTACATATTTGATTAATAAATATACTTGGGCAATTGTTTTGTGGTAGCGGAGGAGGACGAGAATCGAGATATTGAACTTTGTGTTTGATTTGACTTTTTTGTGTCGATGGTGTCCAAATATTGCTTTGATTCATTGTATTGTTTCATGAATGCTTCACTTAGCAAATCCATTTGTTGGTTAAATTTGACCAAATCTAACTCGATAAATTTCAAATCTTGAGAAATAAAAAATAATAAAAAATTAATTAAGAAAAATAGCAACTTTAAATCATTTATTTAACCTAGTTTAGTTTTATCAGACTCAATATCACTATTTGTCCACAAACTATCAGTCGGAATTTCGTCCAACATAGTCAACCTGGGCAAATAGTCTAAAATGATTTGTCTTGTACAATTTGCGTCCAAAACCGGATTGTTTTTAAGGTTCAGTTCAACCAATTCTTTTAAATCATCTAGTAGAATCTAAAGATTTTCTTTAAAAAAAAAAGCAAAAAAATCTAGAAAAATAATAATTTACAATTTGATCTGAGTTTTTAATTTGGTTTGATGACACATTTAGAACCTGAAGCCTGTGCAATTGAGTAATTTCGGCAAGATTGTCAATTAAATTGGAAGAAATATCCAAATTTTTCAAAGATCCTATCTTCGATACACTATTAATTGATTTTAAACCATTGTTGGCCACTTTTAGAGTCTTTATTTTAATTTTTATAAATTGAATAATATGTGAACTATTCAAATGCATACCAACAAGGTTTTGATATTTATTAGACATTTCAATGTTTGATCACTTAAGCTGTTATTTGAAAAATCAATTTCAACTAGCTAAAATTAAATTTGAATATTTTTTTTCTTATTTTTATTTTGAATTTTTTTCTCTTACATTTTTAATTCGGCTCGGATCTAAATCAGTCAAATTTTGCAGCTTTAAATTAGTAGCGTACATTTCTTCTAGATTCGGAAGACAATTGATAAACTTAAAAACATCAATTGAAAATATAGAAAATCAATCAAATTAAATAAAAGTCTAAAAAATACCTTGATTGATTCTAAATTATTAAAACTAACATTCAAATAGATTAAATTAGAACAAGAAGTCAATTCGGAACATTCGATAGCATCTAAATTATTTTGATCGAGTCTTAAAAATTCCAATTTTCTCAGTTGCTCAAAACTATTTCCAATTTTTTTTATTCTATTCGACTGCAACTCAAGACTTTGTAATTCTTTTAATTGTTCCAAATTTTCTATTAGTTCTATTTGATTTGCATACAGTTTGAGCTCGTTTAAACTCCTAAAGTTTAAATTTTCTATCTTTTTTATTCTGTTACATGACAAATCAAGAATTTTCAAAAATTTAAATTTTTCCACATTCACAACTAATTCAAGGTTTAATTGACTCAAATCAATTTCAGTCATGTACAAACAGTCTTGTTTCATCAAGTCCTTGAGTACTGAGTCGGTGTTGGAATTTGGATCAAACCTTTTGATATGATTACCTCTGGCCGAATTAAGATATGGCCTGTCTGCAAATATTTCAAATTCTTTCTCTCCTGTCTGAGACGAATTAAAGCTTGTTAAAAATTCGCTTCTCTTATTCGATTTATCATCTTGGTCTCGGCTCAGATCTAATCGTTTGAGTCTAGTATTTGCGGTATTTGCTCTTGGAAATATTTTTGCTTTAAGATTACTTTGTTGCAGGTCTTTGAGGCTATTTGTTCTTTTTATTACCGAATTAGAATCTAATGATTTAAGTTTGGATGGCGGCGCTGTGGGAAAAGAAGGTGATACCAATTGATTAAGGTTATTATTTGAAGATGCTTGGGCCAGTCTTGCATTAGATCGAGTTAAGCTGCCCACATTTTTCCAAGAGTAAAGATCTTTTTTGCTCAAGTTCGATAAAGTTTCGGCTATTTTAGCATTCTTCTTCAATCTCAAATTGCTAAATTCGGACATTTTGTTCACAGTTGAATTAAAAACAAAATAAATTATTTCAAATTTAATTTTTATAAAAATTCATGAATATATTCAATTGGTTGCATAGCAACCGGATAAATCTTCAATAAAGATACATCATAATTATTTTTTCATATGAAAAAATGGTTATTTAAAAATTTTTTCTAGTAATCCAGCAATAAAATTTTCAATTTAAATAATATTTTTCGTTTTTTCTTTAATTCAATAATTGTAATCATATTTTTCTAGTATAAATCAATTTATAATTACGTGGTCATTAATTTAGATGTGATCATTTGTTTACATCTAAAATAAAACATCCTTTAATTTCTTAATATCAGAGAACTTTTTTCAAAAAGCAAATTGTACCCGTTCAATAGTTAAAGAAAATTAAATTAATTAAAAAATAAAAATGAAAAAAAAAATGTAAATGTTTCTTTTTTTAGCAAAATTTTATTTAAAATCCATTAGCCTGTTAATTCTAAAGCATTTGAAAATATCAGACGATTTCAGACTTTTTGCAAAAAAATGATTTTGAATGAAGCAAAACTGATAAAAAAATTAGCAAATTTAGCTGATTTAAAAATTCAGAATAACTCATAACCATAAGCAACAAAAAAAAAACTAAATTAGAGATAAATTTTGTAATTCAGTTTAAAAATAAGCAACTCAATTTAATTCTTAAGTGGAGCCAATTTTAAACTTTGAAGTATTGATCTCAAATATAAACTAAATATTTGATGACTTAGTTTAAAAATAAAAAAATTAATTTTAGTCTTAGGTTATGACTTAAATTAATTTTGAAAACACAAACACTTCACTTACAAAATACAACACAACAAAATTTTTCAATCAAAGATTTTAGCTTAATTAATTTGATTCAGTTGCTTTTTTTTATTAATGGAAAAAGTTTTCGACAGGAATAACAAAATTTTATCAAATTAAAATCAAATTTTATTAATGAAGTTTAATCCTTTATTTATTTAAGTATAATTGTATTTATTTACAAAAAAAATAAAAAAAAATACCAAGTGAAGCAGATTTTTTATCAATTTATACAATTATAATGGTAATTCGAATTTTTTATTTCAGTTTTAATGTCTTAAATTCAATAAAATAAACAAATAACAAAGTAAGTTTTAGCATTCATTTTTTTATATGATAATCTCGAAAAAAAAATACACTTTATGTAATTATTTATCACCTGCAGATGATGTTTCGAGTTGGCTTTTGGTTGATTCGTCTCTATCTTCGCCTGTGTGCCAAGTGAGACGCTCTTCATAAAACTGAATTACAATTTGAGGACACCTGATGTTTGCTGTCTTGGCTAAGACCAGATCCGCTTCGTCGGAATTTTTCCATTTCATTAGAAACATGAGTTCGCCCGAGGAATCAGTCGCTCCAATTATTTTTTCGGGTATCAAACCTCGATCGAATCCTCGGGCCGGATTATCATCCGAACTAGCATCTGCAGAATTTTCATGAGTATTAGTTGTATTTGAGAGTGGTTGGCTTGCTTCGGATTTTTTCTTTTTATTTAGAGCTATGTCAGAGTCAGTTTTGCGTTTTTTTTGTGCACCGCCTTGACTTTTCAAACGATTTTCAAATTCGGCAATTAAGTCCGGACAGTCAAGGTTTTCTTCAGGCTCCCAAGTGTTGTCACTCTCGCCATAGCCCTTCCATTTGAGAAAATATTCAGTTCGACCTGATCGTATGCGCTTGTCGACTATTTTTTCAACAACGTATTCCTCTTCCTCAAGCTCTCCGCCATCTGACCCATTCTCCGGATTTTTACTTTTTTTGTTGGTCATACTAAAGAAAAATAAGTAAATTTTTTTTCAAATTTATTTTATTCTAATGTGATTTTAGCTTCCACTATTAATGATTAGCATCGCAAAAAAAAACAACTATGCGTTTTATATGCAATTTAGATTTGCTGTTTATAAGTTCAAGTTTATTGAATTTTCTCGTTCAAATAATTTGACTTGTCAAAAAAATTGTCTTTTGACAAAATCAGCAAATGTGCCTTGATTTTTTTTCATCATCACAAATTATTTGAAATAAAATTTTATTTAGCAATTATTGTACAAAAATAATGATAAATGCATTTCTCTTTTTTATGAGATGTTCAAAATAACTTTAAATAAAATAAAGAAAAAAAGCTCAATTAAATTTACAAAATACTTAAAAAAGTTTACAGACAATGTTTGGGTGATCTAATTAAGCAATTTGATTCCAATACTAACAATAGTTTTGATAAAATTCAATTGAACAAATGAAAGGATGACCAAAGATTCATTAGAATGGCACAATAAATACTATCAATATTTAATATTTTCTAAATAAACTAGAAAAGAACATTTAAAAGCATCCTCGAACTACAACTTGAAGCTTATTTTAATCCTCATCTATCATCTATTAGAAAAAACATAAATCGAAATTTCAAAATATAAATTTACTCAGTAAGATTTTTCTCATAGGTGGATATAGATCATTTTGGTACAGTTCTCAAATAAATATCAATATAATTTTTAATGAATGTTTTATTTTAATTTAAATCATGATACAAATTTTGAGGAAAATAAATAAAGATGGTTTTAAACAAATTTTAGAATATTTAAGTGGAAGTGAAAGTTATGAAAGAAAGAAATTTAGGCTAGAATTAAAATATGAAGGAGTTGAAAAACGACTAGGTTAAAAAATGAATAAAATGTTTCTTAAACTTTGATAGGAATAATTTGTGTGAATAAAATTTAGGTGATTTTGGTTTCCATTAGTTTAAATGAAATTTTTTTTTCAAAATGCGAAAAAATCTTTTGGTATCTGATCAAATTTCGAGCCTTTATTCAGTCAGAAAATCTTGACCACAAAGAGTCTATTTTAAAACTAAAGAAAATTAAGCATAAACCATTTAATTAAGTGCTGATAATTTCACTTATTTACTACTTTCACCTTTTTTATTTCATTTATATTTGCAAAAAAATTTTTGATATTTGTGAACACATTTTGTAATATCTAATTAAGAATTTATTTATTTAAAATTGTTAAATAATTATAAATTATTATATTTATTATTTTATTATTTTTTTTATGTTAAATAAATTAATAAATAATTAATAATTTATAAGTGAAAATATTATCTTGATTATGAGATCAAATTTTTTCGAGTACTTTCAGGTCTTTAATTTTCCCAAGTATTCTAGGAAATATTTTAAATCATTTTTTTATCCTTAACAAATTAATTATTACGCTCTCTATGTTTATTTTGATATTTTTCAAACTTTTTTTTTTCAATCTTGAAATGCCCATTTTAAATTTGTAGTGCTTTGAAAAGATCGAACTAAATCATTTTGGATTGAAGATGAATTTCTTAAAAAATGAACACTAAATTTTGCAATATTGTTATTTTATATTATCGATATTATTTAAAAAAATTAATTAAAAATAAATGAAGAATGTTTGATCTTAGAGGTTTTATCAACAATTTAAAATCATCGTCATTTGTTAATTTTTGATTACTTTGCCATATCAATGCTTGTCTTCAATTCTTTCAGACTCATTTTTGCTCTTGTCAACGATATTTTAATTCCAGTCTTTAGATAATTAAAATTTAGGGATAAGAAAAAAAACAAAAATATTCAAAATTTATCCAAAGTTAACAACCTCATCGGTTAAATTTTTGTTCAATTTAAAATCATGTCTTGTCCATTCAATAAGCTCCTTTCGATAAGAGTGATCATCGATTTTGTAACATGTCTTCAAAATATCTTTGTAAGTTTTGAGCACTTCTTGTCTAAGCATGAACTAAAAAATCATCAATATTCGCATCAATACACCCCCTGATTCGAATAATTGAATAAATTACCTGTCTCAAATTCAAAACAACTTTATCACTGCGCATTTTAAAATATAGAAAAAAAAAATAATTATTCGAGCTAGCTCTTTGCATGCAATAAACTTAAAACAAAAATTACTTTACTTCTTGCGTAAGTTTATTTAATACACCCAAATGATGCAACTGATAGAAAAAGCCAAAAGATAAATGTCTAAATTTTATTATCAATAAAAATATACAATAATGAAACTTAAGAAAAAATAAATAACATCAAACATCGGGATCAAGTAAACTCAGAATAATTGTAATTAAATGATCTAAAAGTAAATATGGATCGAAGCAATTGGAGCCTTGGATAATTTGAATTTCAAAAAAGCAACTAAAATTAGAAGATAATTTAGAATTAGAAAAAAGTTGATTGACAAAATTTGATTTTTGGCCATTTCTTAATTGCATGTCGCGTTCCAAAATTTCGTCCAGCTCCACTTTATTTTCTTCATGTATTAACTTTAAAATTCCACTCAGACCATTATTTATCCGTGTGTTCATCAACAACACACAATTGCCCATTTTAAGCTCCATTTTACTCAACGCATCACTTATTGAATTTACATTTCTTGAACAAAATAAAAAAATAAAAGTTTAACAAAAAAATGAAAAATAAAAAGTAAAAAAAAATTAAAAACATAAAAATACAAATACTTTAGAATAAAATCGTTGTGTTCTATTGAAAAGTACAATTTTGAGATTAGACTTTGCGCTTGGCTCTCGAACTTGACAACCACATTAAAATCTTCGGCAATTCTGTGCAAAATGTATCTAGCAACTATCAATTGATCGGCCAAGTCGTAAGCTTCACACGGCCCAATTTCGAATTTCCATTCGGAAAAATTTTTCTCACTATTTACACTCTTTATATTGATGCCTGCGTACAAACAAGCTTTGTAGTGACACTCGGCCACATTTCGCCCGGTCACATGGTCAATGCCAACCGAACAATAGTGAGACCATTTGGGCAATTTGCTGCTATTTTTGTCCAAATGATGGTCGATTTTTTGAAAGCCAGTATTTTCATACATTGTGTAAATTTGTTCAATAATAAATGTTGGCTTGGACTTGCTGCTAAATTTAGCTAGTTTCTCGAACGTTTCTTTACATTTGACTCGTTTGTTTTCGTCAGCAATTGTTTTGTCATGTTTGTAGTTTTCGCACAAAACAAGTTTGTTCGAACAATTTGAGGAGAAAAACGGGTCTTTGAACAGTCTTATTGGTCTTATGTAAAAGTCTGTGTTTATGTAGCTGGTGGCAAAGGCAATGGCACAGTCCCATTCGGGCACATCGTCAATTGATTGCGGCTCAAAGTCCAAAGTTCTGCTTTTGGTTCTCAAAACTTGATGACAATCGGTGTCTATCCAAATGTAAGTGACAAGAACAAACGATCTGGGCTGTGTGAGCAAGTCAAATCTGTTCGATGTTTGTTTACTCAGAGCCATCCTTGTTTTATCTACTTGGTTGTTGTGGTTGCTGTTGTTCAAATTGTTCTTAATCAAAACCAATTTTTTTTTTTTTTCGTATTCGCTAAATATTTAAGATAACTAGAGAAAATTAGATACTGCTTTGAACATGATGATGATTATTTATTTTTTCGAAATAATTCGAATAATGAGCAATAGGATTAAAATTAATCTTTATTTTATTCTATGAAGAGTTGGGTTTATAATCGGGGTGAAACATATTTTAAATTTATAAAACCATAAAAAAAAACAAAAATTTTAACATTTCTTACGCAATTTAGATCAATGTTTTATAATATTCCTATTATGTTTGTGAGAAAGAGAGATTAAGAAAGATACACCTATTTGAATTTTCTGAATTATTTGTAATTTTTTGTAAATATTTGTAAATATTTGTAATTATTTGTAATAATCTGCTTGATGTTTTTCTATGAGCTTTAAACAAGGCCCCATAAGACGCTCAAACGCGTCTACACCCAAAAAAGCCAATTTGCTCTCGCTTAAAGTACAAGCAGTTGCCGTACGACCACTTTTTCTAAGCAAAGCCAACTCGCCAAAATAGTCACCTATTCCAAGCACATTAACCACTTCCTTCATTTTATTTTGATCCATTTGAGTTATTTTAACTTGGCCACACTCTATAAAATACATTCCGTCAGCTGGTTCATCCTGATTAAATATTGTCTCATTGGCATCAACAAACCGGCTCTCTAGAGCATCTACGACTTTAGAGCGTTCGGTTTCGCTTAATGAATCTCTTAGAAATGGAATCGACTCTAGTAATTTGGCATATTTTCTGCTTCGATTGAATGAGATCGATATGGCTTTTTTCTGAAATGTGTCACGGTTCATGCACAACAGAATGCCTTCACTGCGGCAAACAACACTGGCACAACGCGGCTGATTATGCAGCAATGCCAAGTCGCCAAAATAGCCTTGTTCACTTAGCTCAGCCACTTTGACATCTTCTTGGTTTGATCGCTTGATATAAACATCAAAAATACCTCGCAAAATTATGTAGAAATAATTGCCCGATTCTCCTTGATGAATTATTTCTTCGTTAGGAGAACAAGCTCTCTGGAACATGCATTCTATAATTCTATTCAAATCATCGCTTGATAAATGTTTGAATAGAATAATGCCGGACATTATTTTTTTTAGATTTTCGGTATAGTCTAGAGCGGAAAATTTTGAATTTTCGAATGGCTTGTTTGCCATTGATTCAAGGTCTGTGTCCGAATCGGGCCTAAATTCACCACATTCCGGGTCAAATGACTTGCTAAACACTGAAAAGCGTCTGATTTGACGCATTTTACGAGTTTTTCTCACTACACCTAAGCCAATATCGCCTTCTTCTTGAATTACATCCTCTTTCTCAATCATCTTAATAAAAAAGAACATTAATTTAATTAACTAACTAATTAATTAATCTAAAAAAGAGAAGAGAATTATTTTTATATTTAAAAAAAACTGAAAAATAACAATCTTAATCTTCTTATTAGTAATAAAAATTGACTACATTGCTTTTATCATATTTTATCACTGATTATAAAAAAGAAGATAAAAAAAATAATGCTTTTTTGAATACCGAATTATTTCTATTTTTATAATAAGCAAATTTAACAAAAACATATTTTAATCATAAAAATGTATATTAACAATGCCAAGCTTCCTGTTAGAATTTAATTTGGCTTTAAAATTCTTAATTCATGTGTTGTGCAAAGAAACATCAGTGACAAAAGCTGCGTTATCTCATTTAATAGAAATTGTTTTTTATTTTTTTTTGTTTAAATTTTATTTTTAGAATTTTTTGTTGTTTTGTCAATACCTGAAAGTTTCGTTCATTTGATCAAATACAAAAAAAAATAGAAAAAAAAAATTTGTCTTTTCTTTCATTTTTTTTGAAATGTTATCTATTTCTTAATTCTGTACATTTGCTTGTTTAAAACTCGTTGTGTAATTTAAGAATTATTTTTAGCTAAATGAATTTTTGTTTTTTTTTTAATTCTATTTTTAAAAAAATGAAATCTCATTCTAAAAGAAAGGTAGTAAGTTCATTTTGATTTAAGAAGTTTCAAGTTATAAATTTTTGAAAAAGAACCTAACTGATGCGAAAAAAATTGAAAAAAGACCGAAATTTGAGGAGAACAGCACAACTTCTGCATCTGATATATCTCCTTTGGTTGTTAATTTAATTAATTTAAAAGATATAATTGACTACAAAAATGAATTCAAAGAAAGTTCAAATAAAAAAGATTGGAACTTTAAAATTGCATCGTGGAACATCAACGGTCTAAGAGCTTGGATTAAAGTGACACTTTTTACTTTGAATCAAATTTTAGAATATTTTTTTTTCAGAAAGGGGGAATTAATTATCTGGTAGCTGAAGATCCAGATATTTTTTGTCTTCAAGAAACTAAATATAATCATTCCAAAATTCATGAGCTATCAACTTTGTCCAGTTATCGTTGCTACTGGTTGGCAAGTGTGCGAAAAGGTTATGCCGGAGTGGGTATCATGTCAAAAACAGAGCCTATTAGAGTTGAGTGCGGAATTAGTGACCAAGAATTTGATAAAGAAGGAAGAGTCATAATTGCAGAATATGAAAAATTTTATCTGATAAACTCATGTACAATTAATCTATTTGTTTAAAAAGAAATTTAAAATATTTTAAAAAAAGATGTTCCAAATGCGGGTGCCGAAATGGTTAGACTTGATTATCGATTGAAATGGGCCGAAGTGTTGCGTAATTATTTGACCAAATTGGATCAAGTTAAACCAATAATTTGGACCGGAGATTTAAATGTAGCTCATAATAGAATTGATTTAAAGTATCCAAGTTCACATTTACATTCAGCTTGTTTCACTATCGAGGAAAGAAATAATTTTAGTGAAATTTTATCCGATGGATATTTTGATTCGTTCCGGTATCTGTATCCGAGTCGATCTGGCGCGTACACCTTTTACACTCATCGCAAAGTTACCTCGCGACACACTAATTCAGGATGGAGACTTGATTACTTTGTCATGTCAAATAAACTAAAGAAAAATCTGGCTGATCATGTGATCAGGCCTCACATTACCGGAAGTGATCATGTGCCTATTGTTTTATACCTTAAATTTTGAATGGAATTTTGTAATTTCTACTAATTTAATGCTTATTTCTAGTCTTTAGCTTAAGTGTACCATTGTGTATTTTAAAATTGAAATCGATATTTATTTGATCACCATAATTCACATTTTAAATTACAAAATAAATTTTTTAAACTTTTTTGAAATAAAGTTAATGAATCATTAAAATAAAAAATTGCAATAAATTTCTTATATTTTGTTGTGTAACTTTAAACATGTCAAAAAATTAGATGACATAATTTTCAAAAATTAAATTTTCTTAAAAAATTGCTACCGTATTTTCTGTCTGGCATGGTTAGCCAAGCATTTTCCCAAAATATAAAATTGAATAACTGAAAGAATTTAAAAAGAATTCAGAATAAATAATTAATCATGCATAAAAAGCAAAATCAAATTATTTAAATTATTTAATTCGCAACACAGAATTAAATTTCTTGAACATAAAAAGAATGATAAAACAGTTTAAAAAATCTTTTAAAAGCTATTTTTCTTTTTTTACAATTTTAATCCAATTCAAAAAATTTTAATTTATTTAATTATTTGAATATTAATAAAAATCATAAAGTACTCAACAAAAAAATTAAACATAAAACTTATTGTCAAGAAGCATTTTTTGTTTGTTTTTAACACATTAATTTAAAAAATATGAATAAATATTTTATTTTGCCAAAATCAATAACTCGATAAAAGAAATTTATAAAAGATAGATTTAAAAAAGATTTTTTTTTCTTCTATAAAATAAGATATCATGATACAGCAACAAAAAAATTATATTTCTATTGCTTTTGTTTAAATTTTTTACAATTTTTGTAAGCTTTTGTAAATTATTTATTTATGTAACGATAAATTACTTAAACACGAAAATTTGTAAGAATTTTAATTCTTACTGTTTAAGTAGTTTCCTAGCTTTTTAAAAAGATCTTGAACATTAAAAGAAATTTATTTTTTATTTTGAAAATTTCAGTTTTATTTTAGGGAATTACAAAAATAAATTAAAAAGAAAAGTAAAGATCTAAAAGGAAATGGTAAAAAATCCAAAAAAACAAATTGTAACAAAATTTCTGATAGATCAGAATAAGCTGAAGCAAAATCTGTTAGAACTTTGAAAATTTATTTTTATTTGGTGATAAAAAATTTGCGTAAATACTGAAAGCTCTTTTGATATCACTCCAGTGCGTAGCATTGTGATATAAAAGCCTAAAGCATTGATTAAAGTATAGTTCTGGGATTAAGTTGGTGTAGTTATAGACGTAAAATTCACAAAAAAAAATTATTTTGAAATTCCTGTCAGAATTTGGCGTCTCTTATCATCAGTAGAAGCATAATTAAGACAAATAGACACTTTTGTCGTAACTTTAAAATCAGTTTCAATGAGAAAATCCATACAAATAAAGGGTTCTTGAAAATCGCTGGTTTCTGTTTCAATAAGCTCTTCAAAATTCAATTTATTAAAAAACTCGTCTTTATTCAAGCATGATTTTGATAGATACCAATGACTGTTGGTAATTTGGCTTTGGGGGTCCACAGACCTCATTGCTTGTGCGAGAGTATTTAGAACAAAAAGCGAAAATAACTTTTTTTTAGACAATGATTATGAATAAAATTTGAATGGTAATGAAATATCATTAATTTAAAATACAAATGAAAAAAAAAATGAAACTGAATAAACTAAAATAAGATGAAAAAATTATTTAATTTTAATATTTCTCTTCATGCTAAATGTTGTTAAAATATAAAAAGATTTTAATCTTAATAATAAAGAAAAACTAAAAATTTTTTAAACATGATTATTGTTTTTAGCATGTTTTTATAGTCAAATATTCTTTTTTGTCCCTTATTTAGTTAGCATAATATTATGTCCTTTTGTTAGTAATCCTTTATATTGTTTCTGGCTAATAAAACAAATAATACAAAAAGCTTAAATTTTATTTAAATTTACCCGATTCACTAAACCAGGGCTCCGTCACAGACTCCGTTTTTATTTGCCACTTGTTTTTTCCAGAAATGACAAAACTCAAGACGACATAAACCTCTTGTAAAATAAAATTACCATCGCAAAAATAAATAAGGGATCAAAGGCCAAAATAGGAAAAAATATTCTTCTTACTAAGAAAAGGGCACAAAAAAATTTTTGGTATTAAAAATAAGCTCATTGTCAATCCATGTAATTATTTGGGGGAAGCGAAATCTTCACAGATCTCATTTTTTATGTGTTTTACTCACTTAGTAGAGCATAAAATTTAAAGTTTGGTTCAAGATGGTATTTTGACTTTGAGGGTCTCTTTTAGATTCTTTGCTCAATTCTCTGGCTCAATCGTTCAAAATCACATATTTGCCGCTACTGGTTTTAAAAGATCCATTTTTTGATTTAAATCCTATTCTTGGATCTGTTAGAATCTGGTGGTTCGCGTTTATAACACAAAATAATAAAGAAAATAACAAAAATAGGGAAAAAAGAAAATTGTGTCAAAGATTAAATTCCAATGAAGACTAATATTTGACACAGCGACTTGAATTAGTATTATTGCACTGCGAAACTAAAAACATCTAAAGTTGGCTTGAGTCGGTGTTGTGTTTTGGTCATTGAGAGAACTAAAACATTTAAGTTAAAAAAAAAGAAAAAAAAGAAAAAACACATTTTTAAAGTAATTTAAGAAAGAGAAAGAGACAAATAGCGAAGCTTTGTTTAAAAATTTTATCTATTAAAAACTTTCAATTAACAAGTGCAAAAAGAAGAGAAAAATTTGAAATTATTTTGCAATTTTGGGAGAAAAAAAATGAAAAAAATGAAAAAAAGAGCTCACAAAGCGCACAAAGCGCACATTAAGACAGAGCTAAAGTGAACACGTTTTTTGTGTGCTTATGATTGTTTGATTGTATTGGCAATTGGCAAAATAATTTTTTTTTTTCACTTTTTTTCTCAACTAAACAAAGTGTTGAATTTAGAATTTTGTTGTTTTGTTTTAGAAGAAGAGTAAAGTGATCGCAAGTATGAGCAAAATAAATAAGAGAGAGCTAAAAGAACAGGACACACTGACTAGAATAGCCATAGTGAACAACGATCGGTGCAAGCCGAAAAAGTGTCGACAGGAGTGCAAAAAGTCGTGTCCAGTGGTGAGAATGGGCAAGTTGTGCATTGAGGTGGCGCCCGACTCCAAAATAGCGTTCATATCCGAAGAGCTGTGCATTGGCTGCGGCATTTGTGTGAAAAAGTGTCCGTTCGAGGCCATTTCGATCATAAACTTGCCGAGCAACTTGGAAAAAGACACCACTCATCGTTTTGGACCTAACTCGTTCAAGCTGCATCGTTTGCCGACGCCGCGTCCCGGCCAAGTGCTGGGTCTGGTGGGCACAAACGGCATCGGCAAGTCCACAGCCTTGAACATCCTGGCCGGCAAGCTCAAGCCCAATCTGGGCAAATTCAGCGATCCGCCCGACTGGTCCGACATTTTGACGTTTTTTCGCGGCTCCGAACTCCAAAACTTTTTCACCAAAATCCTCGAAGACAATCTGAAAGCGATCATCAAGCCCCAGTACGTGGACCAGATACCGCGCGCCATCAAAGGCACAGTCGAAGAAATACTGAGCAAGCGAAACGAGTGCGACAATCTGGAGCGGATCATTGACGAGTACGAGCTGAGCGGCCTGAGAACAAGAAACATTGAGGATTTGTCGGGCGGCGAACTGCAGCGATTTGCTTGCGCAGTCACTTGTGTGCGAAAAAGCGACATCTACATGTTTGACGAGCCGTCCTCTTATCTGGACGTCAAGCAGCGTCTCAAAGCTGCCCAGCTCATCCGAGAACTGGTCAGACAAGACCGATACTTGATTGTTGTCGAGCACGATTTGTCCGTGCTCGACTACTTGTCCGATTTTATTTGCTGTTTGTACGGCTCGCCGGGCCACTACGGCGTAGTCACCATGCCTTTCTCGGTGCGCGAGGGCATAAACATATTTTTGGACGGCTTTGTGCCCACCGAAAATCTGCGATTCAGAGAAACGGTGTTGTCATTTAAAGTGATGGAAAAGTCAGAGGAAGAGGACATTAAACGCTTGTACAACTACACCTATCCGGACATGAGCAAAAATCTTGGCGACTTTTCGCTCGAGATCAAGAGCGGCTCGTTCACCGACTCGGAAATAGTTGTTTTGCTCGGCGAGAACGGCACCGGCAAGACCACACTGATTCGAATGCTGGCCGGCAATTTGAACCCGGACGGCGACGCCCAAGTGCCCAAGCTCAACATTTCCTACAAGCCTCAAAAGATAAGTCCAAAATTCCAGGGCACTGTCCGCCAGCTAATTCACATGAGGATACGAGACGCGGCCTCTCATCCCCAGTTCAACACAGACGTGCTCAAGCCGCTCCAAATCGAAAACATCATCGACCAAGAGGTGGGCAATTTGTCCGGCGGTGAGTTGCAGCGGGTCGCTCTGACCATTTGTTTGGGCAAGCCGGCCGACGTCTACTTGATCGACGAGCCGTCCGCTTACCTTGACTCCGAGCAGCGTTTGCACGCGGCCAAAGTCATCAAGCGGTTTATTAGGAATAGCAAAAAGACGGCGTTTGTGGTCGAGCACGATTTCATAATGGCCACGTATTTGGCCGATCGAGTCATTGTGTTCGAAGGTGTGCCGTCGGTGAACACATTGGCGTCCACGCCGCAAAGTTTGCTCACCGGAATGAACGCGTTCTTGAAGTCGCTCAAAATTACGTTCAGACGGGATCCGGAGAATTCACGGCCCCGCATCAACAAAGAAAACTCGGTCAAAGTAAATTTGATTTTTTTCTTTTTTTTCTTTTTTTTTTTTAAGAAAATTTTTTTTTTCTTTTTTTTAATTTTTTTCTCTTTTTTTTTATAAAGGATGTTGAACAGAAGCAAAGTGGAAACTACTTTTTCTTGGAATAGATTTTTAGTTTGCGAACTTAATGCGAGTCTAATGAGAGCTATTGCTGGTGGGCAACAGTCTCAATTAATCTCATCAAAGTTCGACTCTCAAAAAATCAAAATAAAATTTTATTTTGTTAAAATAATTTTTAATTTATTTAAATAAAAAAATAGGTTTGTGAATGAAAAATGATCACATTGAGAAGAAAAAATATTGCCTATACCCTAACACTGTTTGATTTGAACAATAACAGGGCTCGTTCCACAAGTCTTAGCAAAGTTTATTAATTAAATAAAAATTGATCAGTTGACTTTTAGTTAATTTGGAAATTTAAAATCAGCACCTAAATTGACTTTTTTTTCATTATCTCAAAAACAATAAAAGTATTTAGTACCATAAAAGATGGCGCATTTGGAATTCATTTTGATTCTTGGGCAATTTACGTTATTTGTTTGACCATTTACTCAAATAAAAAGCAATACAATATGTGCTTGAAAAAAAAATATCTAAAATCACTTTTCAAATTTTTTTCTTCCTTTCTTTTCTTTTGTTAGCTTGTTAGACTATTTGGAATTTATGATGCCATAGTGCTTGTTACAAAACACAAATTGTACTGTTGTCATACCTTGTCATTTAAATTTTTATTTCATTGTTGTTAGTATAAAAAGAAATATTTTCTTTAATAAAATAGATTCCAAGTAAGTTGGAAAATAAGAAAAAAAATTAAGAGTAATATTTTTGTCATCAATTAATGAGATGTTTTGATTTTGTTTTCTTAATTAAATAAAAAGACTACAAAAAAACAAAAGAAAGTCTTTCAATTTTTCTTTTAGAATATAAAACAAATATCATAAAGCATATTAAATAAAATCTTGAATGAATGATTAAAAATTTTTTAAATTCTATTCTTATTCTTTTGTTTTAATTTTATAGTTCGTTAGGAAATTTTATTATTTTATAATTTTACTATTAGATTGTAGCTCTTTTGAATTTTAATAAAAATTGGTAGAATTTAATTATTAGGGAAAAAAAATGAAAAAAAAAAGTAAGAAAGATACTTCAGTTTTCAATAGTGGACGGTTTCGGAAAGAAAGAAGAAATAAATGCATCAAAGACTAGAGCATTCGATAAATCTTGGTTCGAAACCGGCTCTGTAACCATTAAATGCTTTCCAACAGATGGATCAAAATAACTCAGTCCTGTCCCAACATAAGTCTTACTTCAACACAAAAAAAAGTTAATTAAAAGTCTCTTGACATACGATTTAAGAGGTAGCATAAATTTTCAGTTTTTGAAAAGACCAAACTTCTAAATTTTGAATAACATTCGATATTAGTTAAGGAGTTAAGAGGCAAAATTGAGCCTTTAAAGAATTTTTTAAGATTTCATAATATTTTGCCAGTCACTGTATTCCTTTTTTTATTTTAATAATTTGTTAAAAAATTGAAGTCCTGAGTTACAAGTTTATCAAAAGCATCAGAAATCAATCTAAATTTTCTAAATCTATTTGACGCAAAAGAAACTAGCTTATGATTACTTGATAAAATTGAAGTTTGATTGTTAAACAAAAATTCAAAATTATGAAGTGTCTAGAAGTGTTAAAATAGTCAAAAAGCCCACTAAAAAAAACAATTTCAATTTTGTCTACATGATGAAACCTTTTTGGCTGAGAATTTAAATCAATAAATTTTCAAACTAAACTATTAATTTAACTTATTTTGTCAAAATCTTTAGGGAATGCATTTTATTTGAAAGGTTGCAAATAATAATTGAATAACTAATTGAATTTTGGACTCAAATATGTTATCTATTTTGTGATTTGTTTTTTTGACACATTTTTTGTTTCCTCAAATTATTCAATAAACTATAAATTTTATTCATCAATCAAAAATATTGACAGAAATTGGAAAAAATTGAAAAAATTAATTAATTTTGTTTGAACTTGATCAAGCAATTCAAGCTACAATTGTTTTGGCATGTGCAGGCGCATAATATTTATGTCCTTTATCATCTTCGGCCTGGAATACAAAATTGGCTCGTGGAGTTTCCAACAAAGTGGCCGGACATGGCTCAATTTCTTTCTGAGTAAATTCAGTTCTGTAAAGTGTATTTCCATCAAATGGTTGATCTGATCTGTAAGCTAAGCCATCTGGCTTGAACGATTGAGACGGTCCACCAGCTAATGGCAAATAGTGGCCCTTGTAAGTGCTAGTGCCATCGAATGGAACATTGGGTGTTTGGTATTCATTTTGATTTTTGAGCGGTGTGCGTCTATCGCCTGGCCATTTACGGAAGTCTTGTCCGTAAGTGGTGTCACCTTCAAATTTTCCTTCAACCTTCTTGCGACTTGCTGGTCTAATGGCCATTGCTTTTTGTGCCGGTTTCTGAGTAAACTCTGAATTGTAATTAGTGCTTAGATCCATTTCTCCCAGCGGAGGCTTCCATTCGTTGTCTTTTTTGGCAAAGTTTGGCCTAACTTCCCATTTTTTGAAATCATTTTTGTGAGTTGTGTCGTCATCGAAAGGCGCCTCCGATCTATAGCCTCCATTTTCGGGCTTAAATGAGCGCGTCTTTTCAGCGTCTTTAGCCGTGAAATCTCGTCTCATTGTAGTCATGTTGTCCAATGGTATTTTATTTGGCTGATACTCATCCCTGGCTCTAGAGAACTTGGTGGGCAAGTCGTGCTTAACATAATCCTCTCTGTATCCGGTCCGATCATTGAACGGATCAGTTGATTGCAGAGCAGCATTATCTGGTCTGATAGGCTTAACCGGGGCTTGATTGTGACGCTTAAAGTCCTGGTAGTAAGTGGTGTCTCCATTGAATGGGTCAGATGAGGAAATGTATCCGCCATCATGACGGATCGGCTGCGTTCTGTTTAGCTCCCATGGACGGTAGTCGCTTTTGTATGTTGGATTGCCTTCGAAGTTGGCCGGCTCTTTTCGGCCGCCATCGTGACGAATCGGTTGTGCTTTTTCACCTTGTTTCTCTAGAAACAAAAAAAATAAAATAAAAATTTTAGCTTCACAACCACAATCAAGATTACGTACGGACATATTCGCGTTTATAGCTGGTCATTGTGTCCATTTCACCTTCGGGTTGTTTGTACTTTTCTGGCTGATGCAGTGATATCCTTTCGACTTGATGACGAATGTAATCAGTTCTATGGACATAAAAAAAAGAGTAAATTTTTAATTTTTATTGAGGAAAAAAAAAGCAATTAAATTACTTGTGGGTTGTCTCATCGTTTAGGGGAAGATTTGAGCCCTTGTATTCATTATCTGGTCTGATCGGTTGAGTTCGTGAAGCTTCATGAGCTCGATACTCGTTTTTGTATTCAGTGACAGCGCATGGTTGTTCGCCTTTTCCCAAAATACCCCAAGGACGGTGCGGACAACGATGGTGACCACAAGTACACATTTGGCAAATACACAATTTAGTCATTTGAGCCTTAGATTCTATCTAATAGAATAATGAAATAAAAATAATTAGATAAAATTAAAACTTTTGTTCAAAAATATATTTCAATCTAATGAATAAAAACTTTGAAAAAAAATAAGAATTTTTCGGATAGATTTAACTTGACTACGAATAGAGTTAATTTTATCAGTGAAATTTTCTATAGAATATAGGTACTAGCTATTATCAAATTGTAAAATTTCTTATATTCTAAAATTTTATGATTGTTATAGTTTTATTCTTTAAAATAAAAACTGAGCAACAATTACGCTAACAACGATAAAAGTTGGCATAAAATTTAAGAAAAAATATGTTGCTTGGTAACATATATCTACACTGTAAAATTTTAAATTTTAATATTTATTAACAACAGTGCGCATAGGTAAATATTAGGAATAGCTCAAAGAGGGACTGAGTTATGCAATACGACCTAAGCAATTTCGTGATTGATTTTGAACAGCGATACTATTTGCCTTGAATTAATTAAATCAATTTTTTTTATTTTAAAATAAAAGCTACCATTATATGTAATTTATACATATTAATTTAAAAAAAACTAATTAAATTCTAAAATTCTTTAATATTTAATAAATATTTAATTAAATATCGTGATCGATTATCCATGTAGAAAATTTGTTTCCAGTAACTAAGGTGATTTATTTTCAATGTTTAAAATAGATAAAAATTTGAAAAAAAAAGTTAATACATTGCTCTTTTTATTAAAATTTTTGGACTTTAAAGTTTTTATTTTTTGAATTTTTAATAAATTAAAAAAGTGTAACCGGAGCAATAAAAGTATTAAATTCGGCTCTTCTTGAATAATTTATAAAATCCTTAAAAAAATATTTTTATTTGTTTTTTCAAGAGTTTTATTATTTTTTATTTAATTAATTCACTTGTTTAATAGCAAGTGAATTAATTAAAAAAAATGAGCCTTTCTATAGAGTTTCGTTTTTTCTAAAAATTGTAGTCAAGTCAGATTTATTTATTTTGTGTTGGTAGAGTCATGACATTTTGTGCTTTCAATTCTAAAAGTTGAGTCAAAAGAAATTCTCTAAACTTAAACTTTTCCAAATTAAATTCATTAAAATATGTTTAAAATTTAGTTTACCACACAGTATCATGGATCATAGCATCGGTTAAATTTTAGATAAATCGTTATTTAAAAAATTTAACTTTACTAAAAATAATAATATATAAATAAAGAAAAATTATTAAAATTGAAAATTCAATTCTAATTTATTTTTATTGTAATAAAAAAAATAGCATGAAAAATTAAATTAAAAGTAAGCAAAATTATTTTTCAATAATTTTGTATAATTTAAATATCTCTTTATCTTATTTAAATTTAGATTTTTTCGGAGGTAAATTTAACATATAAAATATCAGTCTTTAAATGATCGTAATAAAATATTTCAAAAATAAGAAATTTTCAACAACAAAAAAAAACAACAACATATTTTCGGAATATTTTATTCTATTTTATTTTACATCAATATAAAACTAAAAAATTTTATAAATTAATTGAAAATTCATAAATGTTAATAAATAAATAATATAGAAAACAAAAAAGAATGAATAATTTATCCTTATCTTGCGAAAATTGAAAAAATAAAACTTAATTAGCAACAGAGAGAAAAGCGCGTCTAAACTCTTCTAAATCTAAAGTTCCATCATGATTTTGATCCAAAGTGGCAAAAAAAGCTCTCACATCATCCTCACCATATCTCCTTCCTAATTTACTATTCAGTTTTAGAACCAATTTCTCAGCTTCCTCAACACTTATTCTTCCATTTTGATCTCGATCAACAGATATAAATATTTGCTCAATTAAATCATTAACATTGTCATCTAATTGTATAGCATAGCTGTAATTAGCCTCAGAACGATGCTCATGGCCGATGTTCTTTGACAGGTAGGCTTTGTAATCGCCAAGACCTTCACGGTCCAAGTCGATCAAATTCAAAGCCGACACATCTCCGTACAATTCATACAAAGAGTTGTATTTGTGATCGGCAGCCAGTACAAGGCCATCAGGTGTTTGTATGTCAGCGGCAAATTTTGGAAGTTCATTTGATTGTCGTAGAGTTGATCCATATCGTTGAACATACTCGACTGGATTAGCTCTAATAACACCAAGGTATTTGAATTCTTTTCTAATGTTGACTTGAGGAGAATCCCATTGTACAATTACATTTCTTGGCTTGACCACAATCGGATCAGCTTGAGCAGGTTTATTGAATATAACTTTTCGTTTTACTTCGGCATACGGCAACCATCTTTCAATTAGAACCGATTGTGGTTTGGCCGGTAGAGGCGGCAGTCTTTCTACTATCACTTTTCTGGGTGGAGGTGGAATTTTTTTCCCGCTAATGGTTATTACTTTGCGGCCAACTTGAGCAGGCGGAGCTGGTGGTGCTTCTCGAATAATGAGCGGTTCTGGAGTCAATGGTCTGGCTGGCTGTTGACGAATGATAAGTGGAGGAGCAGGAGGTGTCACCTCATTCGGCAATTGGTTTATTATTATCTCGCCTGGGCCAGGAGGTGTAGGCGGTCTTAAGTATCTAATTGCCAATTCTTGAACATATTCAAGAGTTTGATTTGTTTTTTTGTTCAGAATCGCAGGATTAGTGTCTTCATTTATGTCATATTGAGCCAAATCTCCTTGCCAATTTATAACTTCGGACTTGTTGGCCCATATCCCCCTATGACCATTGACTGATATTTCTTCGCTCTCATTGATCGATATAGGCTCATTTGAGCGCAAAATAGCTTGTTCTATTTGACTCAGGTATTCGTTGTTGCTTTGTTTGGACGAAGACAAAGAAGTTGGACCAGTTTGGAGCTGTAATAGATCCGATGCTATCTGATTGACTGATGAAGAGGCCAAAAACAAATCGGAAAAGTGAGTTGATTCTGGAAGATAAGAATAAGAATCTTTATTTTGCTGTTGCGGTAGAAAGACGGCCCGTTCTGTAAGAGAATCAAGGACAGTTTTTAGTTCAGGGCTTTGGTAGATTTCAAAATTCATTTTTAACTTTTAGTTGCGTAGTTTGGAAATCGATGGTTTTAAATAGAATAGGTTATTGTGGAATGCTGATTACAAACGAATTATTTGTCGGAATATCTAGATATTGTTTGTTGAGAAATTTTGTTGACACAAATTTTAAAATAAACAAAATTTAAATCGAAATTATTTATCATTTCATACACTTGCAATCAATAGACTAATTGAGAGTGCCCTAAAAAAACAAAATTAATTACAAAAATCGGATTACAAGTAAACAATATCATTTTTTTTATCTTTCCAAAGAAATTTGGTTTTTAGAAAGTAGTCTAATTTTAAGTTTTGATATTTTGAATCTTTCAATTAAATCGACTGCAATCGATCTAAATCAAATCTAGTAAAATACAATGAATCTTTGTTTTTTTGTTTTTTTTTTAATCAAATAAAATTAATTTTTTTAGTTTTTAAAGGATTTATTCAAAATTTGTTTTTTTTTCTAAAGCTAAAAAAGCTAAAAAATTGTCAAAAAATGAAAAAACTCTCTGTCAAACTCAAACTGTCTTTTTTTCAAAACTTCATATCACTGAACATGTAGATGAATAAGTCACTTAACCATTAGAATAAATAAAGAATTATCGAGGCGAACTCCCATTGAATTGGCGGCTAAACAAGCAAAGCTTCCTTAAATTTTATTATTTTAAACAAAATTAACTTTTTTTAAAATTTTTGTTTTTTTAACTAATGAAGTGTGTAAAATATTAAATAAATAAATACATTATAACTAATATGTGATAGAATAAATTAAATTTTTTATGTTATTAATAATTTATTTTAATTTTATTATTTTAATTAATTTTTTCTTATAAATTAATGATTTTAGACTACAATATCTTGAATTTTTTATTTCTGTAAGCTTTTAATAGAGATATTGGATAACATTTATCTTAGCTACTTTAGTTTTGTACGGGGGAATGTCACATTGATTAGATGTGCTCTCGGCTGCTAATATATTTAAGTACTTAACCAAACTGGATCAATTTAAAGTATCTGGAACCGATAATATTTCAAAGAATTCTTTTAAAGCTTCATTTTTAACTGGCGCCAACGGCTTGGAAAGAGTCAAATATAACTCAATTTTACCAGAAAGTAAATAGAACCCAGTCACGTGATTTTGTTCAGTCTCCTTAACATTGTTACCAAGCAAAGTTATTGAGCATTAGATTCTGAAATGAAAGTGATGATTGACCATCTAATTAGGTTTGACTTGTGAACAACATGGTACTCATGGATTTTGCTAGTGATGAAATCGAATATGGTTATTCGACGCAATATTCAAATAAAGGAAGTTTCGAATGAATTTTCATTCAAATAGCTTATTCGAATGAATTTTCCTTCAAATAGCTTATTCGAATGAATTTTCCTTCAAATAGCTCATTCGAATGAATTTTCATTCAAATAGCTTATTCGAATGAATTTTCATTCAAATAGCTTATTCGAATGAATTTTCATTCAAATAGCTTATTCGAATGAATTTTCATTCAAATAGCTTATTCGAATGAATTTTCTTCCAAATAGCATATTCGAATAAAAATTCATTCGAATATTCGCTTCGTACATATATAAGCATTAATTATAAGCATTAATTTTCTCCTTTAAGATCTCTTCTTTTTTTTTCTTTGCTATTAAAATTTCACTTTTAGCTATAATTTTTTTCAGAGACTTGCGACTTTTAAACAACTATAATGACTTAAAATTTTTTTTGGGACTTTTAAACAACTCTGATTTTTTTCAAGAAATTCTTATTCTCATAAAAGGATTTTAAAAATTTTCTAACATTAGTGTGTGCTAGTCAGTCATCTATTACCAGTTTTCAAGAGACTCCAACTTCAATCCATAAAGGGAGAAAAAGAAAAGAGTATAAAAAAACTTCAATTGTTCATTCACACTCGGTTGTCGTTGGTGATTCTCGAATATGTAAACATTGTGATGCTGCTTATTCAAATAAATCAACATCGGCAATGCGTAATCATTTAAAAAATAATCACAATATATCACTGAATTTAGAAACAAATAATGAGTCTGTCGATATTGACACTTCTTTAGATGAGCCAGACAAGCCATTGTACAAGAAGCAAAAGAAAAATTTTACTAAAGCAGAAGAATTTTTGTTGCAATTTATTGTAAGTGCCGCATTGCCGTTTATCATTGTTGAAAATTCATATTTTAAAAAATTTGTTGAGTGTCTTAATCCTGGATTTGTTCTCCTTCCCGCTATACCCTAACAAATCATTTACTTGCTAATGAATTTTCAAAAATAAGGAACCGTATTAAGCTTGAATTGATAAAAGCTCAAGCTGTTTCCGTAACATTGGATGGTTGGTCGTCAATTCAACAAAATAGCTACCTTGGAGTAACTTGCCATTTCTTTAATGAATTAACTTTACTGTGTAGTAGAACATTAGAAATAAGTAATTTACCAGGTAGCCATACAGCTGAAAACATAGCAAATGCTTTATTCAATGTTCTAAGAGATTGGGGTATTGTCGACAAAATAGTTTCTTTTGTCACGGACAATGCCAAAAATATGCAAAATATAAAAAGTTTTTTATTAGAAAATATTAGAACCACAGAGTCGAAAATTTCTTAAATTCATCACATTGGATGCCTTGCTCACTTATTAAATTTAATAGTAAAAAAAATCACTAAATTTTCTACAGTGTCTATTGAAACTTGTGAATATGAGACTGAAGAACAAAATGAAATAACTGGCATTTCAATTTTGAACGAAACTGAAAATTCAATAATGCAGAATTTTTCAGATTTGGTAAATAAATGCCGAAAAATAGCCTCAGTATTTCACCAATCCTCTATAGCTTGCGAAGTTTTGGAAGAAAAGCAAAAATTATCTAATATTAAGCCAAATAAAATCATTCAAGACATAACTACTAGGTGGAATTCTACGTTTTTAATGTTAAAAAGAATTTCTGAGCAAAAAGGTCCTATAAATGAAGCTCTACGAGATAGAAAATTAAATAATAAATATGAATATCTAATATTAAATGAAAACGAAATCATCACTCT
Source organism: Brachionus manjavacas (assembly GCA_019054805.1). Classification (NCBI taxonomy): domain Eukaryota; kingdom Metazoa; phylum Rotifera; class Eurotatoria; order Ploima; family Brachionidae; genus Brachionus; species Brachionus manjavacas. Next base: position 1,978,841 of record JAHQIY010000016.1, on the reverse strand, counting down.
TAAAGATTCTGTCAGTATCTTAAAGCCTTTCAGTGACGCGACCACTGAGCTATCTGGGGTTAATTATCCTACAATTTCTATAGTTATTCCTATTCTCTTAAGTCTTCGCAACAAACTACTCGAAACTAACAATGAATCTTTGTTTTCTACTACTTTTAAAAAATATCTTCATTACTACACCGATAGCTATTTAAATAAGTACAACGTTCTAAATGATAGTTTATTAATAACAGCGACTTATTTAGATGTGCGTACTAAATATTTTATAAAATGTTCTGAAAGACAGAAAAAAGAATACATTAACATAGCTAAAGCACACATCAGAAAGCTGGTGGAATATTTTCCTTTGGAACTGAAAAATAAATTGAACGTTAACGAATTATCTAATTTGAATAGACTAAGTCAACCTAATAATTCATCAAATATCTTGATTTCTCCTTCTCTAGAAGACAAACGTTTACAGTATTTTGATTTTACTGCAGATTATGAAACCAAAAAAAGCTATTCAAAATTAAGTAATTTAGAAAAGGAATTCTATCGCTATAATTTAGAAGCTTCTAAAAACATTGAGCCTTTGGAATTTTGGAGGATTAACAAACATATTTATCCTATTATTTATAAAGCCTTTATACGGATTTTTTGCACGCCAGCAACATCAGTCCCTTCAGAACAATTATTTTCCAGTGCCGGTTACAGCATTTGGGATCGTCGTAATAAAATTAACCCAGAAAATGTCAGAAAAGTTGTTTTTGTCTGTCAAAATTTAAAATGAATGTTTTTTTATTGAATTTAAATCGAAACAATTCAAATTGTTATTTTTTATTCAATTTTTCTAATCGAATATTTATTTCAAATATTTTTCTGTAAATTTTTTAAGTAAAATAAAATTTAATTAAAATTCATTCGAATAAGTTATTTGATTGAGAATTCATTCGAATAAGTTATTTGATTGAAAATTCATTCGAATAAGTTATTTGATTGAGAATTCATTCGAATAAGCTATTTGATTGAAAATTCATTCGAATAAGTTATTTGATTGAAAATTCATTCTAACAAGTTATTCAGAATAATTTTTTATTCAAGTTTCAATTTTCTTATAAAAAAAAAATTCGATTTCATCACTAGATTTTGCCAAGGCCTTTGACATTTTGCTTTTCGTAATATTTCTAAAATACATGCCTAAGCCAATCAAAATATTTGGCAAACTAGCTGCTGATACAAAGCCTATTGATGATATAAGAAATCCATTGGATCTAACAACATTCGAAATTGACTGTCTGGTGAGATGGGCCGATGCCTGGATGATGGGTTTTAATGTTGATAAATACAAACATATGCAATTGAACAACATGGACTTCGATATTAATTTGAAAGTGAATAGACAAAATATAGATAACATTAAGGTATAATGATCAGTTCAAATCTGAAATAGAGTTTGCGCGTTTGATTACGGCCAAAAGAGCTAATAAGGTACAAGGACAATTATCCAAAGCTTTCTAGTCATGATCAATTGGTATGTTCAAGGAGCTTTACGTGGCATTTGTAAAGTCTCATATTGAGTACGCGGTGGTATATTCTTGATTTTGAAAAAAGGAAATATTTTTTTTATTTGAATTTAGTTAATTTAGAAAGTTATTCTTATTTTTAAGCTGAAAAAATAAAATTATGCTCAAATAGCAAAAATTGACTTAGATTTTAGAGGCCAAAAATCGAAAAGGAGTCATTTTGACTCGTTGGTGCTTCTAGTGTTAAGCAATTATTACATGAGACGAGACTAGATAAGTTGGGACTCACTTTTCTGGACAGGAGAAGAGAGAGAGGACATCTGGTCGAATATTTCAAGATAGCTAATGGTTTTACTAGAGTAATTTGGGACAAACTAAAAAAACTCCGCAATTAAATCAAATCGTCACGAAAGTCAAGAGCGAGTGAATTACTGTCGAAAAGATACTCAGTAGCTTTATTATGTAAAAAAAAAATTGTCAACTCCAAAAACAATAATAATGATCATGTAGAATCAAGAATTAATAGCACCAAAAGAATCTTTTACACTTCAAACAACCAAATATGAAAACAACTGACAAGATGTTACTTAAAAGAAAATTGAACTTTGTAAACAAATTGAATTCAAACTTTTATACAAGTGCCTTATTTAATGGATTAATCGAAGAGTCAAAAGGAAATAGAGGAAAAATTATCAAAAATTCAATTTTAAGTGAGCTAGAAGGAATCTTTACACGTGAAATTGACAACAGGGCAAAAATTAAGCAAACTTTGTGATAGTAAAGTAAAATATATCTTTATAGAGAGAAAGGAATTAAAGAAAGATGGAATTTTTGAATCATTAAGATACGGCTTAAACCCAAAAAAAATGAACTGATAAAAAAATAAAAAAACACTTGAGCTCCTAGCTAAATCGTATTAATAGAACTAGAATTTGATTTGAAAAACATAATGCTCCTGAACCTTCAAAAAATGCGAAGATGAGAAAGTTAGATTAGAAGTTAGGAAGAGTGACAGTGACAATCTGGAGAACTAGACCAGTACCTTGGAGGTAAGTTCGTCAATTACGAATTAATTTTCGTGTAATATTCATTTTGCTTTATATAATCCAATTTAAAATATTTAAAATCAAACAGCCCAGTTAATTTAAAAGCCGAAAAAAAAATCAAAAACATTCGAAAAAAAACAGCGTAAAAAACCGCCGAAGATGGACATATTTTCTGATAATTTTTCGAAAATTAAAGTCGAATAATTTTCGTGAAATTCAAACGAAATTTATTTGAAAATTAAAATCGAATAATTTTTGAAAATTTCTTACGAAATTTATTTGAAAATTGAAATCAAATAATTTGTGAAAAATTCAAACGAAATTTTTACGAAAATTTAAATCGATTTAAATCGAAAAATAAATAATCAGTTCATTGTTTAAATTTGAACTAATATTCCATTTTTTTAGCAATTCCTTCCTTTTAATACTTTTTTTATTTTATATATAAAATAAAAAAATTAAATTTCTGATATACAAATTTATTTGGTAATAAAATATAAATTGTTTAAAAAGAGTTTTTAAGTCTATATATACGATTAAAAGAGGATAGAAAGTAAAACCAAAAATATTTAGAATAAACAAAAATACAAAAATACAAAAATTATTATTAAATTGAAATAAAATTATTAAATCGTGATAAATGGAAAAAAATACAAAAAGAGGTTATTAAATAAAAAAAATATATTTTTACAAATTGTTTTGACTTGCTCTCTGTGCATAAGCTTCTTAAAGTTGTCTTAAATATTGAATCTGTGAGAGCAACATTTCTGAGTCGCAAAAAATCTTAGAAATAAAATAAAAAATCAAGATTTTAAAATTCTTAAAAGATTACCTCTTGATGCACTTAGTTCAGAATATTTTTTGATTATTGATTGACCATTATTTGAGCCCCAAATTTCAGGTTCAATTATAAGTGCTTTAGCCATTGTACGAAAATTCTTAGATGGGTTTAATTTTTCGTCTATCATTATGTTAACCCTGTTCAGTAGATTAATCGACATAAATTTATTCGGATAGCTACTATTGATCAAAATTTCTTGTGAATTCTTACCAATTTTTCTTACCTCATCTCTGTCAGTCTCAGAGCCAACAAATTTAAGAACTTGAATAGACAACTGAACCAAATTGCTCAAAAATGTTGAGTCTATAGAATTTAAAAATTATTGTCAAATCAATGTCAAAAAAAAATTTTTTTTAATTGGTTTTAAATTCTAATAATTTTAAATAAAATTTAACTATATTTAATACAAGATTTGTTTAAGAATCACAAAATTAGGTCCAAGTCATTTAATTAAAAGTCATAGACCGGATTTTTGAATTTTTAAAAAAAAAATATATTAATTTGAAAGTGAATAGACAAAATATAAAAAAAAAACGGACATCATTTATTTTTCTCCGTTCCAGGAAGTTAATGTTGAGGCTTTGTTAAATTTTAAGTCACTTAAATTAAAGTCAAAATCCGGACTTAAAAAAAAAAAAAAAGAAAATTTAGAATGCTTTCAAGTCACAAGTCTCAAGTCAAGTCCAAGTCCGGAATTTTTTTTCTAAAATTTTCACTCAAAAAATTAAGTCCGGGCTTTAAAATTTTGAATATTTAAGAAGAATTATGAAGTGAATTTTTTGCAATAATTGCAAAGAAGAAAAAAAATTTGGTCTTTGACTTGACTTGAGATTTGTGACATTTTAACAACTCTGTTATATACTAAAAATTTCTTTTAATTTTTGATTGTTAAACTAAAAATAAAAATTATCATTAATTTCTTTGTTAGCTGATACTGATTGTTCTAGTTCAAGAATTTTGCTTTCATTTTTAAGTTGAGTTTCTTTCAATGAAAAAATTAATGTGTCCCTATTAAATAATGCAAGCTTTTTCATTATAGACATATAAACTGTCCTTTCTAAGTTTTATTTTAATTTACAATCAATTCATTTTTTTGTGGCTTTTTTTGAAATAAATAAATAAATTAATAATGCTGAACATATAAATCTACAACCGCCTTATTTGCTTTAAGCTTATTGTTTTGATTTTAATTAATTTGCTTTAGATTACAGTTTACGAAAAAAAAATTTATAAAAAAATTAATTTATTTGTGAAAAATATTATTTTATAATCACTAAATTAAACAAAACTTAAATATTTTATTTATTTAAAACAAAATAGAATAAATTAGGCAAAATAACAAATTCAAAAATAATAATATCAGTCTTACTTAAGAAAAAAATTGAGCTTGTGAATTTTGAAAGTTTTTAAATAATGAAAAAATTAAACAATTTCGATGTAGTTTTTTAGCTCTCTGTAATATTTTATAGCAGAGTTTATTTTTTCATCCAGCCATTGACACACAGATTCGTTAGAAATCAAAAGTAGAATTTTCGATGTGTCCTCATTTAAGTCATAGTTTTCAACATCTTTTTTAAATGTAATCTAAACAACAAATTTGTTTAAAATAAATTTTTTTATTTTTTTCTTGATAAAAAAAAAATCATTTACATAGTACTGATGAAGATTTGACTCTTTGAAGCTCTTGGCCAAAAGGCACAACTCCAAAGCTTTTCTGTGCTTAGACGTTGGATTTTGAGGCATTTCGAAAGGTACAATTCGTGAAATTGTTATTCTGTGCAATGGTAACGGATTTTGCAACAATTTCCATTTTTTTAAAATTTGTGTAGATGTTTTTTGAAGTCTGAGAATGCTTGCATCGGTAATGAACAGTAAGGTTCGTCTGCGTTTATTCTGAACGAGCAGATGTGCCCAGTAGTATTCATCGAGAGCAATGTCATCGATTTGCAAATCGCGCAAAATCTCATAGCCTTTGGCTTGATAGCCCGAATAGGGCAAAATACTCACATCATTCACCAAATGTCTCGGCAAACGAATGTTAGTTATAGGCTCTGATCCCGAAAGAGCAAAGCGTTTTAATCCGTCCAAAGTCAGAGAGACACCATCAAGCACCGAGCCGATCGGTTTGCTCACAAACCCTGCAAAACCTTTGCCCACACCGGTAAAAACGCCCTTGGTGCCTCGCTTACTTTCTTTCAATGGATTATTGATTAAACCGGTGATGCCAAAAATGACGCCTTGCACAATTCCTTTGCTTGCATTCGATACCGTGTTCGATAATGTGCTTGTTGATAACTTTGAAATTTTGTATTGACGTTTCTTTAAGAAAAAAATTAATTTAATCTAATTAATTTAAGTACATTAATTTTTATCGTTTTTTATTAAATCTTAAATATTAAACAATATAAATAAAAATAATACTGTGTTTGCTAAAAAAAACTTGAATAACTTAAAAAAAAAACTAATGATATATCAACTCAATACAATACACTCAAAATTTTTAATCTGCAACAAGTCTGCAAAATTTTTTACTCATCTTTTTAATGAAATGCAAACAATTTTTAGTTGTACCATTATACCGAGTTGATTTATCATTTGCTTTAAAATATTTTTTTGTATTTAATCTCAGTCGATTGAATGAAATGTCACAATTTGTAGAAAAATTAAATTGTTAATTCATGAAGAAAAAAACTTACAGATTGAAAAGCTTAAAATTAATTTGAAAACTAGAGAAATAGAACTTTAAAATTTATTTTGACAATTTTTTGGCACAAATTTTATACGCATTCTAATGTAAAATCATATAGCATAACTAATTACCAAGTCTAAAAAATAAGTCTAAAAGTCTAGTCTAAAATATTCATAAATTCTTATTCTTAAATGCAGAATAAGAATTTATGATCGAAAAAGTCAAATTCAGTTAGAGATTTAGATTTGAGCTACTCGAGAAACTCAAAATATTAAATTAAACATTGTCTAAATTTCATTTGAATTTTTTTCTTTCTTAATTTTTTAAATTTTAGTATTTATGTATTTTTTTTATATATTTTTTATTTTTTTTGAGAGAGAGAGAGATAGAAAAACAAATTACTCGTTTGTATTTTTTGTCAAATGAAAAAGTGGCCAAAACTCTGCCCAAAGTCCCGGTAATTAACGATCCGGAGCCTGCCGCACTGCTCACTGACTTGTTAAGCGCCAATTTCAATTTAGTTGTAAATTCCACATCTACCTTGTCGGCTCTGTTCTTGCCGGACAAATAATCAACTAACGGGTCGTAGAAAATGCTCGTAAAACCTTCGGAAAAATCGCTTACTAGGCCAAACGGATTGCCGAGTACGTCAAGACCCAGAATTAGAACATAGGCTTGACGCAACGCTTGAATTTTGTAGTGGTCAAATAGAGTGTCGTAAATTTCACTCCAAGTCTTGGTCTCGTTGATCATGTCAAATTGGTTGAAGCTAAATTTGACATCTTTGAATTCGGTGAGGCTGGCTCCAATTGATTCGAGAAAAAAATTGAACAAATAGTCGGTGGGCGCATTTGAGTCTGTTCTAATTTTGTCGTCAGTGTGCGCTTCTCCATTCACGCTAAAGCTCAAGTTGAACACCATTGGCGACAAGTAGAACTCGTCGAATCTAATGTGTGCTGAGTGTTTAATGGTGCCAGTTTGGTTGGCGTATTCCATTATTTCCTTTGAAAGCTTGATGTCTAGATTGATTTTTTGCTGGACTGTTTTGTCCTCGTCGATCAATATCAAAACATTGTCCACTTGGATATTGTCTTCGACAGACAAATTGAATGTCATGTCCTCTATGGTTGACGAGTAAGTGGCCGCTTCGTACCAGTCTTTTAGCGAGAGCAGAAAGCCTTTGTCCGCTTTCAGATAGAACTCTTGTAGAGTGCACTCGAAGTAGCGGTAAATTTCGGTAACATTTTGCAGCTCTTTGAAAATGCTCAGCGTGAGAAAAGGCATTAGCTGCGAGTCATCGACCAGTCTCATGGGAGTTTTGTACAAAACAATTGGAAAATAGGCGTCGGGCAGTTGATTGTCCACTTGTACCTTGTACACACAACACTTGATGCTTGTCATGTTGTTCGAGGCTCTGTATTGAAAAATAAGTCCTGGATGATAGTTGCGCACAAGACGACCTGGCTCTGGCTTAGAGATGAGCATTTTCTTAAAATTCAAATTGAACTTTTCGCTCTGATATTCAGCCGTTTGCAGACTGTCGTTGTTCAATAGGGCTCTTTTTTTCAAAGCGTCAACCGAATGAACACTGAACAAATAGTCGCCATACAACGACTCCAGCCATTCGGAATACTCTTTGCTAAACACTCGTATTTGCTCTTGGTTGTGTATTTCCCACGACGCATTGCTACCGCGCACACACACAGTTGATATTTCTAGATTAACATTGTTTACTATGCTTAGTTGGATTCCGCGTATGGCCGCGTACAGCTCCAGATTGGACGCTTCTTTTATTTGCTCGAATTCGGCCAACGATTTGTCAGTGGTGAACACAATAACTCGCTGGCCATTTTCTAGATAGGACACGCAGCAAACCTGAACTTGCTTTTGTTTGCTCAACTCCTGGCTCGATCTGATCAGATTGCTTTTGGCGCCTGCGTCGTGGTCATTGTCCGAATAGTTGAGATTAGTGTTGTTTTGGTTTCTCTCAATGTTAAATGTGTGTGTTTCAGTGCCACTTTTGGTTAGCTTCAAAGCCTCACTCTTCGAACAGCCATTCACGGTCCATTGAAGAACTCGAGAGTCCAAGTCGGGCCAGACAAAAAACATGCTCGTGAACGGCTCTATGTCCCATACGAGACTGCCGTTTAGGATCGATATGTGAAGGTCGTCGCAAAGGTTCAAGAATTTAGCAACCGCGTCGCCATATTCGTACTTTCTGAGCACAATAGTGACCGGATTTTGATTGCCACCGCTAATTATCACAGTCACAATTTTGGAGCTCGATTCAATGAATGAATTTCGGTTCATTTGCTGCTCTTGATTTCTCTCAGACGGAATTAGAACAAACCTGGCCGGATTTTCCAGTGTGAATGGTTGACTTAGCCGACCGTCAGTGGTCTTTATCACAAACTTGACCTGTTTGCTCTCGCCTACTAGCTTAGGCCAAAGTCCTATCGGCTTGTTTGCTTCATTTGTTATGTCCACTCTAATCCAGTTGTGCTTAGAGCTTTTTTTTTCACTGCCATGCCATTCTCGGATCCATACAGGCTCATCTAAATTATTGGCCACTGTCAAAAATGGAGCGAATGTTATCAGCTTAGTCCTGGAACTGTTACTCATTGTAATTCGCATCAAAAAGTTATAAGTTTGGTTGATGTCATTGCATTGAATCATGCCTGTGGTGCCGACTGTTTCAAAACTGAACGGCTTCGACCAACTGCCATCTTTGATCGTGAGACGAACTTTGTTGTCTTTGCGAACATAGAGAAAGTCAAACAGCAGGATGGTATCATCTGGAATGAAGTATGTACGCAAATCGTCTGTGGTCTTAAATAGAGAATTTTTTTTTTAAAATTAAATTCGTAACTTTTAAAAATGTGTTAATAACATCATTTTATTTTTATTTTTTTTTTATTCTTTTTATTACCGTAAATTCGTGTTGAGCACTCTAAGGGTAAAGTCCAAATCCAACCATGCATAGTTTGTATGTTACAACAATTAAAATTAAATTAGCTAGGGATATTTTCAAGAAAATTAAGCCTAAATTTAACTTTTACTCTAACAACAAAAAAATTGTCTTTACTCTCATTTAAAAAAAAAGTTTAAAGTTGACTCATTTTCTATTTTGAAATTAAGTCCGCAATTTTTTTAGCTTTCAATTTATTTATGAGAGTAAGGACAGTTTTTTGTTCGAGTTAAAGTTAAATTTGGCCTTTATTTTTTGTAAATATCCCATATTCAATGTTTTTTCTATTTAATTCAATTTTAATTTGTATAGTAACATAGAAACTGTAATTTACTCTTAGAGAAAAAAGGTTGCATTTGAGCTTTATTCTTAATTAAAGCGTTAACACGAGTTTACGGTACATTAACTTATCTAACTTTTTTTTGATTCTTTTATTTTTATTATATTTTATAAACATATTTATAAACATATTCATAAACACATTTTAGCTCGATACAGATGGTTTTGTGAAATTCATTGCATTCGTTATTTATTTTATTCTAAAAAAATTACCATTCTGTCTATGGGGCTTAAAATCAATTAGAATAAAAAAATAAAAAAAGCGAGCATTCTATCGGCTTTTAACTGTGCAAAATAAAAATTTTTAATTGGCATATAATTATTTCCTGGGTTTATTTTATGCAAAAAAAAACTAAAATACTGAATTTGGAACAAAATTTTTTATTCATTGCTTTTTTTTAGAAATATATAGGACTAATTATCTAAAAAGAACAAAAAATTAAAAATAAAAACAAAATAAATTTTTTAAAGGCAAAAAAATCAAATTCTCTATCGAGGAATTTTTTTGCTTCCTCCAAAAAGTGAAAACTTTAAGAAGGAAAATAACAATTACCTTTTCCTCTAGTTTTTCCTTTAGTATTAGCTTCAAAGGCCTGATCTTGAGATATGTTACTAGGAATTTCTTCAATTACAGGCCTTTTTTTTAAATTCCCGAGTATTTATTTATTTACTTATTGAGTTATTTTAAAGATTTATTTATTTATTCGATTAACTATATCGAACTAGAGATAAGGCTACATTGGTTTATATTAAAGTAAAATCAAAAGTGTTAATTTGAAAAACAAAACAAGAAAGATAAAAAAAATTTCAAAGTGGCTATTTTTTGAACATTATAGGATTAATTAATAAAAAATTTAAGTTTTTTTGATTGTAATTGACATTAATTACAAAAAAAAACTAAAATGTTTTTATTTTGTTCCTAATTGAGTATTTTAGCTTTTAAATTGCATATTATTGTTATTTAAAAATGTTATACGCGTTTTTAATTTTATCTTTAATTTTTTAGATGTTTATCTGTAACAAACTAAAGCTCCTTCAGAAAAAAAAAACAAAATCAAGGGAAGTTTCTTTAAGCAAATATTGCATCAATCCGTCAAGATTTGAAATACCTTGAGCAAGGGCTTTATGCCACGATTTCAGACTAATTTAATTGGAGTTTGGAAGATTGCGCTCAATTATTTGTCTTAAGTTCAATGATTCTTAACTATAAAATTCTATCTATGCTTTAGATAAAGTGGTTGTCTTTTGTTTTTGCTGAAATCTGTAGATTTATTTTATTTAAATTTTAAAATTCTCTCACCACTACCTAATTATTATTAGAATTTTTTGGTAAAATATAAAAGAAAAGATACTAAAAATTACTAAAAATTATTAGAAATTACTAAAAACTACTAAAAAAACGGTGTGTAGAACAGTGTTAAAAATGTTTTTAAGTTTAGTGGGTTTGTTAGATTTTAAATATTAGTGCTGAAACTATTTTTGCGTGTTTATTATTAAGTCTACCTAATAATAAACAACTCTTAATATTTTAATTGAGATTTTAAATTTTGTATTTTGAAACTATTTTATGAAAATTCACAATAGCTTTAAATATGAAATCAGAAATAAACAAGAAATAAACAAGAAATAAATAATAGATAAACAAAAAATAATTACTCTTATTTTGATGGGTTGTCCACTCTTGTTAATAAGCCAGTATGGCGAATAGATAATAAACTCATTTGGTTGCTTGTAAGTAACGCACACATTCAAGTGTTTGCCAGTGACAAGCATTTCGGTGGTTGGCGAAAGGTTCATTTTAATCTTGCACACCTCGCTATTCGATTTAATCACTTGGGAAAGAACCAACTTGCCGAACCAACTGGTGTTCAAGTAATTGAGCAAATGAATGCGTATGGAGGCGACATTGGCCGGGTCCAAATTGAGACTTAGTATGTCGCCAGGCTCCAATATTGGATTGAACAAAACCTGTTCGTTTTGATCGATGTCCAGTCTGATCTGAAAGGGAAGTGAATTGACCAAACGAATGGACGTGTACAAGCCGACTCTGTAGTTGGCATGCATGGCCGGCATCACATTTCGATGCGATCTCACGTTAAGAGACAATTTTCTCAATAGATTAAAATTTTGATGCTGATAGGTGAGCGTTTGGCAAACAATCTGCGAAAAGTCCTCTACTCTCAAATTGTAGCCGCGCAAATCGAATATTTGCGATGGCAAAAACGTTTTGGTATCGGGCGACACGTAAACTTTGCAATTGTAGGCTACATACAATGGCACATAGAAGACTTTGTTTGGCAACAGTCTAAACAAGGCCACATATGTTTTGTCGTCGTGTTTCATTTGATCGATGAACTCGACCATGCTCTTGTTTTCATACACAGAATCATTCAACTCGATCCAAACCAACATGCCGATTTGAGTGTGATTTTCGATTTGAAGCGGTGAGCTGAAGATTATTTTTTGTCTGCCATACAGTGTTCTCACTTTGTACATGACATTGTATTTGATGTTTTGTTGATTGAGCGGCGACGAGTCGGACACGGGTGGCTGGTGGCCGTCCTCTCTTTGAGCTCGCAGAGGAAACAAAAACGAGCCGTCGTTTTTCATCGACAAGCGACACTTTTCGAAACTGGGCAAACAAAAAATGAACTTGTAATTTTCGTTATAGATCATGTCGATTTGAGAGCGCTGCGAATTGGTCATTATTTTTTCGACGCGTCTATTCGCATCGTCAGACAAAGAGCTTATTCTACTGTCGCTCTCATACTTGACATTGAAGCCGATGGCATTTTCGGCCTTTAGCGATTGCCTATTGTTCAATATTAGATCGCATTGTTGGCCGAGAAAATTCAAAAATTTCAACGGAGCCTTGACATTTCCCTCCATGAATTGACGCTGCGAACCACTCGTTATGCTCGCCAAATACATGCACACCTTGTACGCACTTGGCGTTATGTTTATGTTCAGCAAATCGTTCGATTCGACCAGCACATAGCTTGCGTTGTTCACTCTCTCTTCACTTGGTTGCTTCACTCGATCAACTCGATCAACTCGATCAATTTGCTCAATCTGTTCAAATTGCTCAAATTGCTCAGATTGCTCAGATTGTTTTTGTTGCTGAAGAACATGTGAGCTTTTGTTTTTTTTCTTTTTTCGAAAAAATCCACCTTTCAACCTTTTGTGTGTGCTTTTGTCCTCATCATCATCGCCAACGCCATCATCATCGCCAATTTGTTGGGCGTCAACGCCGCGCTGCTCAGCCTCGCTCTCCTCCACCGCCGAATAGTCCAAGTCCTTGACCGGAAACTCAATGGTCGGCACACCTTTGATCTCAATCGATGGCTGCACAGTGCCGCCCGGCTCCAATGCAAACCAAATGCTCAACATCCACGGCCTGTACTTGTCCTCCTTTTGCATGTTGTGTTCGATCAGCGGCTCCCAATTGCTCAGTATGTCGTTGTAGTAGCTCGCCTCCAGAGTCAACGATGCTTTGGTGTGCAAATTTTGGCTCCAGTTGGCCACGTGTGCTTCTAGTTGAAGCTTAAAAATTGCCAACGGCTGCAAGTCCATCGAAGTCTCTTCGCAAAAAGTAATGAATGCTTGTCGAACTTTCAAGTCGAGCATTTCGCTCACTTTAGTCCATTTGTGGCGCCTGAACTGGACAGCAGTGGTGCTTTGGCTTTCGATTTGATGAGACGATTTGGCATGCGACTCGTAGTTGCTCGGCTCGACTGGACGCTTCACAAACGGTTCGGCGTCGTCCAGCAGCTGTTCTTCGTCGGCTATCTTCTGAATTTGTTCAGTGCCTGTTTGATTAATGGACGTCACTACGCCCATTACCACTTCGTACAAAGTTTGTGTCATGTTGAAATAGAGTGAGTCTATTTGGGCAAGATAGCGAGCTGGTTTTTTCGGATCAATTTGCCGCATGCTAACTTTGCCCGAACACGGACTTAAAAACGGAATTCCTTGACGTCTCAAGTTGTGTTCGCCAAGACGCAAGCTTAAGTTGGTCAAGTCCAGTTCTAAATTGGACGCCGAGTTCACCGAATCGAATTTGAGAACGAGCTCGGCTTCCATGATCAAAATTTGACTGTTGACTTTTTCCGGCTGAGCAAAAAGAACAACTTCTCTTAAATTAATTCGGCCATTAACCATCAGAGACGAGTCAGACTCATATTTGGCCCCATCTGGCCTTGAGTTTGGTCGGTTTTTTGACAATGCGTCTATTTTTGGCTCGCTTACATTGCTCGTACCAATTGCGTCCATGGCAAATTTGTATATCCTCAGCACGTATGGTAGACAAAGGTTTATTTTTAAATTGTCCATAAAAAAATCCAAACAAGAATTTCCGGGTGGTCTGAATCGATACGAAATTTTGATAAAGTCCTCTTGTTTGGACGAAACAAACATCCTTGAAATTTTTTTTTTAATTTTTAATATTTTCACAATCAAAATTAATAATTAATAAATTATTTAATTATTAATGTATCAATTATTATTATTATATTAATTATTTAATTATTAAAACATCTTATTCATAATGCTTGCTAATCAATTATTTTTAGTATATAACCTAGCCCGTATTGAACGTGAGCGTTTAAGCGAGTCAAAACGAAATGCAAAAAAGCGTGTTTGTTTTTATTTAAATGATTGACCAGTACTTAAAGATTTTTCAACACAAGCTATTTTATATTTTTAAAAGAGAAATTTTAATAAAATTTTCTTTTTTTTTTTCATGCATTCTAGAAAATGAAAATATTAAATAAAAAAAAAATGCTTAGTTAAAATTAGGCTTATCAAATTATTTATAAAATTTCCTAATTTTTATGGTATTTGTTTTTTAGCACTCGGAATTCTTAAAAGAACATTTTTAAGTAGAGAAGAAACTCTTTGGTTGAAACTTTATATGTCTTTGGTTAGACCTCACCTCGACTATGCAGTTCAAGTTTGGAATCGGAGCAAAAAAGGTGACGTAAAAGCGTTAGAAAAAGTACAAGAGCGTGCAACGAAAATTCCTTGGTCACTAAGAGAAATTTCATACGAGGGAAGGCCTGCCAGATTTGGTTTAACAAAACTTAGTACGAGAAGGGTGAGAGGTGATTTGATTGAGGTTTTTAAAGTGATTAACGGTCATGAAAAAGTGTCGTTTACCAGAGAACTTCTGGATCCTGTTGGCAGGAATGGACCGATACCGAGGTTAAGAGGAAACAGCGCAAAAGTTCAAAGAGATAGTTTTCCAGCACAAAAAAGAAATGATTTTTCTGCCGCAGTGAGTGCTAGACACGTTTTTTCTCGAACAGAGTAGCTCCGCACTGGAATAGACTTCCTGAGGAGTTGGTTAAAGCTAAGACAGTTAATGGCTTCAAAGTAGCATTAGATAGGTTTAACAGAATTGGCTGCTAAAGCTTCATACGCCTTTAAGCGGTGATGAGCTCAGATTTCCTCCTTGTTAGGATTTCGCAGCAAGAACTACTACTACTACTAGTGAAAAAAAAAAAAAAAAATGCTTAGTTAAAATAAGGCTTATCAAATTTTTTATAAAATTTCCTAATTTTTATGGTGCTTGTTTTTTTAGGTATTTTGTTGGCGTGCCATAATGCTCACGTTTTCACGCCTAATAACGCCCGAAAACGCAAAAATACGTTTTAAAAAAAGTGCCTGTTAAACATGCGTTAAACAGCGTTTTTTAAGGAGTTTTTCGTTCCGCAGGTTACTGTTATTTGTACAAAATAATTATTGAATAATTTTTAAATTAAAAGATAAATTCTTGTATTTTAGCTCTGCATTTAAATATTGTAAGATGGTCTAATATGTGACATGTTTTTGTTGATATTTTAAATTTAAGCTTAATCTAAATAAGGTGCAAAAATTTAAAATTTTATCACTCCTTTTGCCCCAAAGTTTTCACTCAACCTAAACAATTTACCCTGGATTATTGGATTTTGTGATGTTTTTTCTATTTAATTAAACCTTAAAAATTCGCGTGCTAGACAGATGAAAAATTTATATCAAAAATTATAAAAATTTTATAAAAATAGAATTACCTTTATTGTCCTTTAAAAAAATAAATAAATTTAGGAATTTTTATTTTTTAAATTTAATTTTATAATACAGTATTTTAGATGAGATATCTGGTGGAGTTAATCTACGAGGTTAAGGGATGAACGGTATAAAATAAGAGAATTTTTAGTAAAAAAATGAAATGAAATTCTAGGGTCTTTAACTAGCAGATACGTTTCGATTATTAGACCTTAATAATAAAAGTCGGTAGAAAGCTTTAGTTCAAGAGTGGTCACCTCTTTAACCCATATTACTATATAAATTAGATTTTTCTATCTTTTTTTTAATGATCAGTTTAATTTCCATAATTTTTATTAATTTTTGATTTACTTATTTTCTTCTTCTCGATTTTCAGCCTTAAATATAAAGGGAAAAAAAAAACTTGGTGCATTCAAAAAGCACCATCTTAGTCATGTAGAAACATTTTTTTCATATACAGCATCCTTTAAAGATGTGTTTAAGCTTTGGATCCCCATAATCATCAAGTTATTTAAGTTAGCTCTAATGCAGCTTTAATTTTACTTTAGCTTGATATTTTTGTAAAAATTAAAAAAAAAATTTTGAACAAAGTATTTGATGCGGAGATACGAACTTAACACAAAGAACAATTAAAAAACTAAAATATAATTTTGAATTTTTTACAAAAATATCACAAAAAAACTTTAATACTGACCCAAGGCTCAAAATCGGTACGAGAATTTTATATAAATTTCGGTAGAATTCACTAAATAATCTATTTTTTACTTTGTTAATTTCGCGTAAATTTCCGTAAAATACAAAAAATTCAATAAACTAAATTAAATGTTATAATTTACAAAAAGGTGAGAATAGAACTTTGTGGCAGTTTTAAGCTAAAAAATAAAAGAAAAAAAATCTAAGTGCTTAGATCGAAAATGATCATCTTAGAGATTTAACCTATCTATACTTGATTAGAATCAAAAGCTTAAACACTAAATTCAAATTCAAACTTTTTTCAAATAAACTAAATTTATTTGTAAATTTATTTGACTATCAAATAGTGTTGAGCTAAATGACTAAAGCAATTGAAGAATACGCACTTGGCAATTCTTAGAATGAATAAACAAAAGAAAAAAAACAAAAAGAAAAGAAGAAAAATCATACTCTTTGACAGCCAAATTAGAATCAGGTCTGACGTCATTGAGCACCAACGATCTCATGTTCAAATCGGCTGTCCATGACGAATTTTCACTTTTGAAATACTTGAAGCCAATTGTTTGAATTTCAAAATGACTAAAATAGGAAATTTTCGATTTGGGTTTAGATCTAGAGGAGTTGTCCGAGTCTGCGTTGGAAAGTTCACTATTTGACGCTGCTGACTGAAAATCAGTGCTCTCTTCCCTAGATGCAGATGAATGATGAGATAGCAGAGTGCCATTGCGGCGCCTATTCGCCACCGGATTAAGCTCAAAATCAACAATAATCAATTTAATTTCATTTAGATCAATGTTCATTTTGAGCGTGACACGTTCACTAGTCGTTGACACACTGTCCATGATCTTTGGCCTATCGTCTTTTCTGATCACTTGATGCTGAATGTCGTCGTCTTTTTTACTAATGCCTTCGTTTAAATTCTCGGCCAAAATGGCAAACAAAAGTTGAGCCGTGTCCAAACTGACCATAAATTTGACTTGTTTTAAACTAGCCGAAATGTCCAAATCGGCAAAGTAATCAGGCTGCGAGTTTGTCATGGCCATTCTGACCAAACTGCTCAAACTAATCGGCTTTATCACTTGTTCCAATATGTCACATGAACTCTCATGCTTTTTGTACACAACTCTTTTTATTTCCAAATTGAGCAGATCTAAATTTATGCACTGAATGGTGGACATTGGTTGAGAGGACGCTGATTGTTGTGGAGCAGTCTCGTCAACAAATCTGTTTGTCACTTTGACTGTTCCCAAATCGGCGACAAAAGCGCTCAGTGAATTAGAATTGCGCGGTATGATCACTTGGGGCGATGTAATGTACACATGCAAATAAATTTTGTTCGCCATATTCGATTTGCTTTCCTCATAGGCTTGTTTGACTGCTTCCAAAGCCTGTTCCTTTACTTGTTCGGTCAAAGCATTGGGCAGTGGGTTTATGATCGGATCGATGAACTCGACCAATTCGTTGACAAACTTGACCAAACAAATGACCTTAATTTTTCCCACATTCAGACGCAGCTCGTCGCGACACTCACTCGTCTCTTGTTTGAGCTTAGCTCTGTCGTACAGAACGACACTAAAGTCAAAAAATTTGCCACTCTCTTGATCGCCTGTACAACTTATTATTTGCCTATACAGTTTGTTCATTTGTTCGCGTTCGTCGCCATAATTGATCAATATTTTGCTCAACTGAATCTGCAGGTCAGTCTTGGCGCCGCGAATGTTGTAGCCAACGCTCAATTGTTTAACAATCATGTCGCCAAATTTCACTTGCGAATCAAACATGTTCCATGTTAGCTTGTTCATTTTGGCCACTAGATTGAACTCGCAGGCATCTTGTGCGAGCTCGCTGTGTCCGGACAAATTCTTGGTCACCGTCTTCGACTTGTCCACCACTGTTTCCAATTGAGCAGTGTCCTGACTTTGGTCTACGCGATCGATTGTCGATTTGATGAAGGTGACAAAATGGACTATAGCCTGACGATGACACTTGACGTGTATGTTCGAACAGTCGAACAAAATGTTGGTGATTATTTTGGCGTAGAGTGTGTCAAAGTTGGGCGCCTCTGCATCTATTTGTCTAAAGTAAAATTTTATGATTTGATTCGAATTTTGATTTGAACTGGACAATATTTCGGTAAATTGAGGATTGATGTTGAGAGATGGAGATGGAGATGGAGACGTGTGCAGTTTGTCGATTAGCTTCAAGTCTTCGAGACCTGAGCGCAAAAAAATTCCGTATTTGGCGACCACAAAATCGATCTGAATCGATTTGAATATAAAGTGAAGATATTCGGTTTGGGCTTGATTGAGATCGATCGAAAAGTCAGTGATGGTGAACCGACATGTTATTTGACTGTAGTTCACAATGGGATCACCGTTTATGTACTTGGGCAAATTGAACGGTCCATCCCATTCGTCATCGGGCTCAATTTCATCAGCGCCCGCCAAATTCATATAATTTTGAGGTGCACTTTTTTTGTCCGATTTTTTATTTTCAACCGCACGCTTGTGACTGCTCGAGTGATTGCTCGGCTGAATGACACTCGACGCCACCGATGATGCTGCATGAGCATTTGTTGCATTGATTGTGGGCATTTCAGGCAGAGGAAAAGTCTTGCCAAACTCGTACAGACTTATCACTTTGTCATTGGAAAAATTAAGTCTAATGGACGAGCAGTCAGCTTCTAGTTTCATTTTGGGCAATTTTTTATAGCTCGGGTTGATGGACAAATACAGATAGCTTTTGGTCGACACTGGATAGAGCAAGTGGTGACAATAGTTTAGATCTTTGTAGTTTTGAAAGTAGGTTTTCCAATCGACATTGGCCGGCACCAGCAGCACTTGTACTTCTTTTACATTCATGCTCAATTTGTCGTAAAAGTTTTTCTCCAAATCTTGGACACTTTGAGGCGCGTAGTTGGTCAACTTTGGCTGTACGCGACTTTGAATCAGCGTTTTTCCCAAAAAGAAAATAATTGAATCGCTCGGCTGGGTACAAGTGCCCGACGCAGGTATTATAAAATAGGGCGACGCCATTTCGGCAATTATGTGAAATTGTTTATGATTTTCGACTGCGTAAATAACGCCAGCTTTTGACCAAACTTCTTTTATTTTTCTCACTTCACCAAAATCGACCAGATCTGTTTTAAAAAAACGCATCAATTCACTTATGGGCGTCTTTTCATAATACACTTCCAACGACGCTATCCTAGTTCGGATGCTAAACTCGGCATTTTCATGCTTGAGCGGATTTGTCTCAAAACAAAACACGAACAACATGTCCTTGGCATTCTCGGACGCTAGATAAGTAGCTGGCAAATCTAAGCCTTGAGATTCGTGAGAGCTTTTTATAATGGGCACGAGATTGCCCGATTCAATCCGATCAGTGTAATGAATGCCGCTCAATTCTAGTCCTTGGGTATTTAGCAAAAAATAGACACTATTTTGCACAGGTTTTAATTCAAAACGCGAAATAATGCTCTTCAAATTCAAGCATAGTATTTGGTTCGGACCATTTTTAAGTTTAAAACTAATTAGAGGAAAATTAAGTATCAATCGAAATTGTACATAATTCAACGGTCTATCATAAATGTCTGTTTCTTTTTGCTCATTTGTCTCTTCGTTTAGCTTGTATTTGTTCATTAGCACATTGCGGATGTCAAATATGCTTTCGAGCACTAGGTCTCGTTCCAATTTTTCCAAATAGTCCAATTTTCTTTGCTCCAATTCCTTGCCCGCCTGTTCAGCCACTAGCTTTTCTTCGTATTTTTTCATATACAATTTATAGTTTTTGAAATGGCCGAGCATTCGCTCTTTGCGAAATTGTCGCCATGTGGTCTCGGCATAGGCCGTAAAAGCAAAATGCCACCATGCTCTTGCTTTTTCTTTTTTGTCCTTTATGTAGCCAGGTCTGTACTTGACGTATTTTTTGTGCAAATTTAGCATTGTGTAATGGTCAACGATTTCTAGAATACTTTTGTACTTTTTTTTAAAAAAAATAAATTAATTAAATTTTATTCAATTCAATAAATGAAAAATTTTTTTTTTTTTTTTTTTTATTAATTACTTGTAAACGATGAAAGACAAATTCTATTGATTCGACTGATGACTGTATTGTAATTCTAGGCAAAGTGGAATCGATTTTTTCATACGAACGCCTAATTGTCAGTCTTGTAACAAGATCGAGATTTTTTTCCAAGACTAAAAAAAAATTAAAATTTAGTAGTTGAAATTGATTTTTTCAACAAGCATCAAAAAGCTTTTTTTTTCGCTTTTTTATTTTATTTAAATATAAAAAATTTAGATTTCTGCCTAATATTTAATCTGCTTTTTTGTGATATGTCTTTTAAACCTAATGTGTGTAATTTTACGTAATGTTACGACTTTTGTTAAAAAAAAATCAAATTAATGCCGAAAATGCTTTAAATTTGTATTTATTACTTTTTCTATTTTTTAAAATTTATTCTAAATTTTTACCTAATTTACTTAGATAATTTAAAAGATTTTCAATTTTTGTCGGCTAGACAACAGTACGAATTTTTGAAAAGCTCTTAATCATTAAAGGCTAATTTTCTTTTTAATTTTTAAAAAATTGTATTTCAAATTCTTTTTTTTTTAATTCAAAAAATTAAGCTAAACTTAAAAAAAAAAATAATTCTTCCAATTTCCAACTTCACTTCTTGAGAAAAAAAGGAAAAAAAAGGAAAATAAGTAATTACAATTGCAAAATTGACTCTGCAGGATTTTATTGGAATCAATTGAATTTTTCATTAGATCAATCCAATTGTTATCGAGCGGGTCAAAGTCGTCACCGCTTGATATTAAAAGATCTTTTGGCAGGCCAAAATCGCAATTCCAATACATATTAAATCCGCTCAAAGAGCCCAATTTGTAGATAATTTTGGCCTCAGCATTCATAAAATTGGGCTTATTGTCTTCGTCCACAGTTTCTGCTTTGAATTCTTTTAAATAAACACCAAACGAAATACTCTTGTCTTTTAGCGAATGCTTGTCCTCGTACCTGATATGCACATTCTGGACATACACTTGTATGTTGTTTATAATAGTGTCTTGCACTTTTTCCGCATATCCTCTTTCCCTGCTCTCGACAATCTCGCGTTTGTCCAAATTTTCGAATTCTTGAAGCTGTTTGCGCTTGTGAGCCAAGCACAACTCTTCGATTCGTGCTGGGTCGTTTATTTTCTCCTCGAAAGGTCCCAAGAGCACAAACAAGTCTTCGAGGACAGCAACGGCCGGTTTGGTCAGTATGTTGCGCCATGATATGTTTATTTTGAGTCGGCCGATAGTGCCTCCTTTTACATCTACTGGAAGATCGAATTGGTACATGGCACTCGGCTTTACTTTGATGTTAAGCAACTCAAGCGTGCCACTGAAAATGCCAAGCTTTAAATTATTATAATCGACCTCGTCGATGTAATCGGACAAGTATCGATTGAGCAACGAAGCAACTAGACTTTCGAACATTGTGTCAGTTTTGTCGCATACTCTAAACTATTCGCTATTAAAAACAAATTTTAATCTAAACTTAAGAAAACATAACAAAATTATAATATTTCAAATTACTAGCCAAGTTTTTGAAAGAAAGTATGTGTTGAAGAAATTATTTATTATAAATAAATTAAGTATAATTTTTTCATAAAATTGAGCAACAAAGCAACATCTTGCTTTTACACCAAAAATAGAATGAAATAAAAAATAAAAAATAGCTAAGTATCGTTTTAATTTCGTAACCAAAATGATATTCTTGACTGAACATTAAAACTTAACGCCTCAATTGTTACAATAATCTGAAACTGACTCAATCAATGACTCCTTGCCGCATTTGCAAGCCATCGATAAAATTACCACTCTCTTCCATTTTGTTATAATAAAACTATTTTGTTTAATTCATTTAATTAAATTTCTTTACTAATTGATAAAATAAAAAAATCATGATTAGCAATTAGAATAAAAAAAATATGTAAGAAAAAATATTTGCTCTAAGCTTTATGAAATGTCTATTTATTCTCAGTACTCTAGGCATGACTATTTGGAGCTATTGTTTTGGTGACGCAATTGATACACTAATTGAAAATAACTATCAAAAAAATTATGCCTTTAATGTTTTTGATAAAAAGATTTTTTTCCAAAGTTTTAAAAAATTAATCATTGTGGTTGCATTTGATTTACATTGTTGCACAAACCTCAACTGGGCAAATATCTTAGAAAAAAAATAAATTTAGAACAATTGAATAATTTATTACATTTTATATCCAATTTTGGTTTTTTCTATTTTAAATTTGATAAAAAGAATCTAGGATTTTTTTGACATCAAAATATATTTATCTTTTCAAAATGAGCAAAATTGATCAAGATCTGCTTATTAAATTAAATAGAAAAAGAAAACAAGAAATTTTTCAGTTTAATAGAATATTTTTTATATCATAAACTTCTCAAATTTATTTCTTTAATTTTTTTATCTCACTAAGCTTTTAAATAAAAGGTTTTTTTATTATTGTCTGTTTCTTTTTAAATTAAAAATTTTAGAAAGCGCATTTAGAGAAAGAGATCCTAAAGGTAAATAGAGCGCAAAATTATCAAACTAACAAACGAACACATATGCTAATACCATTTATAAAATTGCTTAACGAAAATAAACCAATTGAACAAGAAATTTAGAAGCAGTGTACCTGGTTTGAGAAATAATCAGTTTTTTCTGAATCTGATAACCTTTTTACTTATTTTTTTTTTAGTTTATCTCAAATCATTGCTTACATTGAGAGATGACTTAAGCCAAAATTTTAAATAAATAAAAAATTTTTTTTTTTGAATTTTTAATTTTTAATTTTTTTTTTTTGAATTTTGAATTCTACAAAACAACTTAATATCGTATTTAATATATATTCAAAATTTTAAAAACATGATCACCATTTTAGCTTTTCTAATTATCATTTAGAAAAAAATAAATTTAAATTCTTGTTTTTAATTATTTTATTTTATCAAGAAATATTAATTAGTTATTTTTCTGATTTAGTTATCAATATTAATATTAATATAAAAAGTTGATGACTTTAAACTTTCATTTTATCCATAGATGATGCAGGTACCTACATCGGCAATCAATTTATATTTGAATATACAGTTTTTCTAAAAGAATATGCAAGATTTCATTATTTTATGTCATTTAAAAAAAACTTACGTATAGATTCGCTGGTAAGGATGTACAATTTTCCATCTAAAATTACGATCTATTTTTTTAAAATAATAATGAATTATTAAGATCTTTTAGAATTTGTAAGCGAAAAAGTCAAATTCAGATAGTGATGTAGTTTTGAGCTGGGCAAACCTTAGAAACTCAAAATTATAAAAAACTAGTCTTTAGTAATAAGAGAAGATGTTAAGAAAATTGAGAGATTATTATTCTGGTAAAAATGATAAATTTTTATGAATTTTTTTTTTATATTCTTTCCCTTTAAAAAAAAGCATTTTAAATTTTGCTAAATGTTTTCAGATACCATCCAGTGATTGTAATTACATACAATAAAAATAAAATTATATCAGTACTGTAGTTTCAATGCGATTAAGAGAGAGATAGAAAAAAAAATACTCGTTTGTATTTTTTGTCAAATGAAAAAGTGGCCAAAACTCTGCCCAAAGTCCCGGTAATTAACGATCCGGAGCCTGCCGCACTGCTCACTGACTTGTTAAGCGCCAATTTCAATTTAGTTGTAAATTCCACATCTACCTTGTCGGCTCTGTTCTTGCCGGACAAATAATCAACTAACGGGTCGTAGAAAATGCTCGTAAAACCTTCGGAAAAATCGCTTACTAGGCCAAACGGATTGCCGAGTACGTCAAGACCCAGAATTAGAACATAGGCTTGACGCAACGCTTGAATTTTGTAGTGGTCAAATAGAGTGTCGTAAATTTCACTCCAAGTCTTGGTCTCGTTGATCATGTCAAATTGGTTGAAGCTAAATTTGACATCTTTGAATTCGGTGAGGCTGGCTCCGATTGATTCGAGAAAAAAATTGAACAAATAGTCGGTGGGCGCATTTGAGTCTGTTCTAATTTTGTCGTCAGTGTGCGCTTCTCCATTCACGCTAAAGCTCAAGTTGAACACCATTGGCGACAAGTAGAATTCGTCGAATCTAATGTGTGCTGAGTGTTTAATGGTGCCAGTTTGGTTGGCGTATTCCATTATTTCCTTTGAAAGCTTGATGTCTAGATTGATTTTTTGCTGGACTGTTTTGTCCTCGTCGATCAATATCAAAACATTGTCCATTTGGATATTGTCTTCGACAGTTTATTTTTTTTATTGTAAAAATTATTATTGAAGAAAGTTGATCTTATTCTATTTTTTCTCATTACAAATATAAATATGGGATTTAGATTCTTCATGATTTTTAGCTCTCCTTGTTAGTAAAAAAAAATTTAAAGTCTCTGACTTAAAACTTTCTACTGTTGGAAAATTTTCTCAATCCCAAGAAAAGCGGTTGCTGCTTTTCAATTTTTATTTATTTTTTTTTTATTTTGTTAATTCTCTAGGAGCATAGAATTACGACCATTCTAAAATTTTTAGACAATTAAAAATAAATTTATTAACTAAATAATCAATAACTATTTGGAAAAAAATTTTGAAAAAAAATTGAACAAATAATGATCCTTTTTTGGAAAGTTTTTGCAAGGAATTCATATAGTTTTATCTGTGGCTAAATTCTTAACAGAAAATTTTAGATACAAAAAAATTTCAGGCAAGAAAAATAAAAACCCTTGATGTTCACAGGCTCCTCGTGATCACCGCATGAAAAGATGCATCAAAAAAATTTTCAGTTTAAGCCAAAAAATTTAAATCTAGAAATTTAAAAACCCTTAATGTTCACAGGCTCCTCGTGATCATCGCATGAAAAGATGCATCAAAAAAATTTTCAGTTTAAGCCAAAAAATTTAAATCTAGAAATTTAAAAACCCTTAATGTTCACAGGCTCCTCGTGATCATCGCATGAAAAGATGCATCAAAAAAATTTTCAGTTTAAGCCAAAAAATTTAAATCTAGAAATTTAAAAACCCTTAATGTTCACATGCTTCTCGTGATCATCGCATGAAAATATGCATTAATTTTTTTTAATGCAACTTTTCATGCGTTGTTGTTCACAAACTCCCAGTGATAATCGCTTTAATTTTTTTTTAATTCTCAATGCAACAACAAATGAGAAAATGTATAAATAGCTTAAATTAAGTTCTTTTGAAAAATAATAAAATTTAATTTAATTTTTCTATCAAAAATTTGGATCTATTATCACATTATTTTTATTATTATTAATTTTAAATCAAAAATTATAAATATTTTTTCATTTAGGTTTAAAATGGAAAGGATGGACCCCAATTTAGAAATCGCAAATTTTAAAGCTTCAACTAATAAATTGACTGAAGCTTTAAAAGAAACATCAAATTCAATGGAAAAGATATTTCCAATATTGATCGAATCCGTCAAAATGAATGAAAAAATTGATCATATCATTAATAACATGGTTACCAAAGAGGAGTTTAAGGAAAAAATTGAATCTTTAAAAACAACTTTAGAAAAAAACATAAAGCTTAATGAAAAAAATTCAATCATAAGATATGAAAATCGTTTTTGTTCAACCACAAACCAGCAGAATTTTGAATGGCTATTTGTAATTTTATTTTTCTATTTTTTATAAAATTAAAAACTGATTTAAAATTTCAAGGGTCAAAATAACGAAATTCCAGATTTGCCCAACACAATTGAATCATTTCGTCAGCTTACTACTCCTCAAATTGAATATTTGTTTAAGTTCTATCAGCATGAAAATGATTATAAGAAGAACAAGAAGAATCTTAATTTAAAGTACATTGCTAAATTCTTAGGATTAAGCCAAAACATTATTCCATAAGATCTTTTTTCGGTTTTCTTTTAAGACACTAGTTTTTTCAACTTTTAATTAATAAAAATTTTATTATCAAATTATAAACTTTTTAATTTAATTCTATAAAAAATCTCTATGAACGACAAAAATTTAATTAAGCTAATAAAGTTAAATCAAATTTTCAAATAAAATTTTATATCAATATTATATTGTGTTAGTGTTATTTAAGAATGTCTCAAAAAGATGATTTTAAAATAGAAGAAGATAAGAACGTTGCTTTTACAATTTTGAACGAATTGGAATTTCTTGAAGAGCGGGAATCTATAAAATTAACTGAACTTATTGCTACTTTTTTAGAAGAAAATCAAGCTAAAGAAATAAAAATTGAAATAGAACCAAACTATAATGGTCTTAAATTTTGAAAAGACTTCGAAGAAGGCGATTTCAAACAAATACTTTAAGATTTTCGTTCCAATAGATTAATACATGCACCTATTTCAGTGAATATAATCAATGAATCAATCAAGTTTCTTGAAAAATTGCCAAATATTTGTGAGTTTTCATTATATGAAAATGATGAATGCATTGTGGTGGGTGACTTACATGGTCATTTGACGACTAGATTAACATACTCACTCGTTTCAACATTCCATGAAAATACTACTATTTTGTTTTCAATGGTGACTGGGTTGACAGAGGAGAAAAACAAATTGAAGTTGTTTTAGCATTGCTTTATTCATTTGTTTTGCATCCCAATCGGGTTTTTTTTAACCGAGGTAATCATGAAGACAGAGCTCAAAACAGCCATATGAACTACAAACCATGTTTTAAAATTGCCACTCTTAAATACTTTGGCAAATATGGTTCTGTTGTTTATAATAAATTTGATAAGCTTTTCAAAAATGTTCCACTTGCCACAATTGTAAACAACAAAATAACTAAACAACGATACTTTGTGGTTCATGGTGGAATCAATTTCACATTGAATTTTAAAAAAATTCAACAACTCGACAGGACTAAAATTGGTTCCATATGCAGAGAAACAATTTTAGATAAAGATTCTTTGGTATTTCGATTTTTAATAGATGTAATTGATATGCTTTGGAGCGATCCGCAATCAACATAAAAAGGTTTGGAATTTAATAATGTAAGAAATATTGGAAAATTCTATGGATCAGATGTAACAAAAAAACTTTTCAGAAATCAGAAAACAACTTAAACCTAATAATTAGATCTCATGAGTGCAAACAAAAAAGACATGATATCGGACATGATGGCAAGGTAATAACAGTTTTTAATGCATCAAATTACAATATGGGTAATTCTGGCTCAATAGTCAGAATATCTACCAAAAAAGTAAAGATAGATTTACTTAGTTATAACTCATCAAAATTAAAAGATCAGTCAAAAGAATCAGATTAAGATCTTCCATTAGCCATTAAGAAGTTAAGGGCCCATCTTTACTAATTTAAAGACAAAATTTTAAGTGAGTGTTCGAAATTGGACATGAATAACAGAGGAATAATAAAGATAAAGGATTTATATACATACTTTCAGAGACAGTTCCGAATAAACCATATTTTTTTATAACAATTTACCATGATTTTTGACCAAAGATGGTAAAAACATATGAAAATTCATGTTAAGTGGACTTGTCAAAATACATCAAAGAACCTGCTGGTTTATCAATATATCAATTTTAAATTTGCTCTTTTTTCTTAAAATATTTAAATGTGCTATTTGACTGCAATTTTTTTAAATTAAAATTTGAAACTTAAAAACTGTGTAAACTGTATTGCAATCAAATTGCGCGTTTCAATTTTTTTAGCAAGAAGAGCCTATTGAAAATTGAGTGAAAATGCAAAAATGAAATTACGTAAAACTAATTGAAAAATTTAAGGTTAAAAAAACGCGTTTTTTTCTTTAACTATTACCCGTTCAAAATAGATGAACGGGTAATAGTTAAAGATGAACGGGTAATAGAAAAAAAAACGTTATCGGCCAAAATGGGTCATTTTTGACCCGAAAAAAAATTCCAATTTTTTACTACGTTCTGATTCACTTTCATACTCGTCGACAAATTCTTGCAGAGTAGGTTGAACATAATCAAACTCGTCATCGCTTACTTGATCCTCAGCATCTACCTGTTCAGATGAATAGTTATATGTATTCATATTATAAAAACTCATTTTTTTAATACTTCTAATATAATTAATAACTTAGTTTTTATAGACCCAGCCATGAACCGTTAATTTTAATTGATTAATCAGGGAATAAGCTTATTCTAGCCGTTTTAAATCAACTTAGCGAAGTTAAAAATAAGATAATTTATCGGTATTTTCTCATTTTTTAAAAAGTTACACTGAATAAAACAATTAAAGTAATATCAGTTTTCGGTGTTTTTATTTTTAAAGGGAAAGACAATCAATTAACAATCGAAATCAATTAAGTTGAATGAAAAGTTTTTTAATTTATAGAAAAAATTCAATGTAATTTTGCTTGGGTCATTTTTGACCCATTTTGGCCGATAACCGAATATTGGGTCATTTTTGACCCAATTTTGGACGGATAAGAGTTAAAAACTCCAATTTCGTTTAACCAATATTCTTTCCTATGATTTTTTTTTGTTTTTATTTTTTAAGAAAAATTATCAAATTCTTAATGTAACTTTATTTTGTCTTTGGATTGCTTTTTGAAAACTACACTAAAAGCTCATCAAGTCTCACCTAAAAAACTGCTTAAATATTAAAAAAATGAAATAATTAATAAAAATAAATGTAAAAAAAAATTGAAAAAATATGAAACAAATACTTCTAAATGCACTAAAGAAACCACTTATAAGAAAACCTATTTTCTTTAAATCATGGGATGCAAAATACGGCTAAGTTGTCTTAAGAGATATTATTTTTTTATGATCAAATCGAACATGATATTAGAGATGCTAAATAGTTCGTGAGGGATGAGAAAAAATAGATGACAAGTGAAAGGTTGAGCTATGAAAATAATTGTAAAAATGACTAAGCAGTCGTGCCAGTAAATTATATATATCTAATTAATTTAGAAAAAATTCAAAATATAAAGAATTTTTTTAATAAAAACAATTTTTCTAAAATTTTTTGACACATAATTTTTAAATTTTTACTAAATAATTTTATTTTGTTTAATTAATAATTATTTATTCTAAAATACTATACGCATTAAAATTAATTTTTAAGAACTGTTAGCAAAATTATTTCTAAAAATTCAAAAACAGCATGAAATTTTGTTAATTTCGATTTAGAAATTTAGAAATTATGTTGCTAAAACTGGGGCAAAAATCGATTAGATAGGAGAAATTGTCCTTTTTTAAAGAAAAACTTTTTGATATTAGAAATTTTAGATAGATCGATTATAACTAAAACTAATTAATAGAATTTAAAGTTGATATTTTTTGAATTTGAAAAGTTTAGTCAAAATTTTGAAAATATTTTAGTATTTTTTATGTTATTTGATTTCTTTTAAATTTTAAAATTCAGATTTATTGTAGAAAATTTATAAAAATAAAATAATTGATATTTAGTTTCAATTTTTCAAGTCAATTTTTTAAATTACAAATTTTTTTTTTAGTTTGTTTTCGATTTGTTCATCATTTTCAATTTTGTTCTCATTAGTTGACCATATTTTAATTCTACCATTCCTAGAGCCAGTGACCAAATTTCCAGTTTTTAAAACTGTAAAAACACTTATTCTGTCATATTTATTTTCGTCCATTGTATGCACACATTGACCACTTTTTAAGCTCCATTGCTTCAAAATCCCATCATAAGACAAACTTAGAAAACAAATTTCATCTTGACATAATTGAATTTGATTGATATGAGATCGGTGTCCACTGAAAATTTATGAGCAGTCTCCTGTTTTCAAGTTCCAAATTTTTATTGTTGTGTCAGATGATCCGCTCAAGAACTTTTCTTTCTTGGCTATTATTTCTATACACGACACAGAACCAGTATGACCTTTGAATGTATAAATGCATTCAAGTGTTGAAATTTTCCAATATTTCAGCGTTTTATCGTCGGATCCATTGATTAAATGATCATTTTTTACAGCTCATAAGCAATTGATAAATTCTGAATGACCAACTAACAACTGATATATGTGATCTTTTGTTTCTGTTGTATAATTAGTCCAGGCATCAATTTGGATATGACTTTTACCAGAAAATGCCATTGCAACATATTTTTCTTCAATTTGAGTTAAAGCAACTACACAAGTATCCAAACAAGTCCGACGATTTATAGTTTGAGAATATACGTAAAATTACGTAAATTACGTAAATTAAATATAAAATTACGTAAATTTACATTTTGTTACAAAGTAATTTTACGTAAGTTATACATCTGTTAAAAATTTTGCCATAATCAGTAGAACAAGTCAATTGAGCTAAACTAAAATTAGAATCTTGATTATAACAATCAAATTGGTTTTGATTGATAAGATAATTTTTATCATTCATTTTTAGAATATTTTAAATTTTATTTAGATAAAGAAAATAGAATTTTATTTTAATTTAATGTAATTTTTTTGCACTAATTATTTGAAATATCATTATCAAAGCATAAACTTAAATGATAATTATAAAATCATTTAAGTTTATGCTCACAACGTGCTATTTTTAGTCAAGTCATTGATGCATCCACATGTGCAATTGGCATCCTTGGTTGCATTTGTAATGGAAAAAACCAAATAGGCTATAGTACAAATGATCAATAATATTAGAGTAAGTAATTTGATTCTATTGAAGTATTTGATTGATATTTCAATTTTTCCACAAATGTTTTCTCTTTAAATTAAAGTTAATGTCGTTCCAAAAAATTGACCACTTTACAATCCGAAAAATGAAGTTTTTGATCGAAAAAATGAGCTTTCGTAGTTCTAATATTTTTTTAGACGCCAGATCAAAATGAAAATTGACAAATTACAATTTTTATTTTCTAAAAAAAACTTAATTGAAAGTGTCTGAACTTATTCTGGATGCAGACCAAAAGCTTGGAACAAGACTTAAAAGCATATGGCAAAAGTTAATGTTTTAAGATGGACAAGATGCTGTTTTCTGTTGGTGAGTTTTGTTTCAGTTTGTGAAGTTACAAAATTGAATGTGAAAACAAAATTTAAAAAAAAAAAAAGAAGCTAACTATAGTCCATATAAGCTATATTTGTCTGTACTTTATCCATTCTTAAACTCAAATGATTTGAAAACTTGTATCTATGAAAAAAAAAATTACTAAGCAATAAAAATTCTAACTTAATTGAATTCTAAAATGTTTCATTTTTAAACATTTTTTAACTTTCTTGTTTATGGTTAAATTTTAAAAATCATCATTAAAATTGCTATTAAATGTCAGGACTCGTGATTCAAGGAGACAATAAATAATGGCGTCAAAAGACTTAACAAGCGACTATAAAAAAACTCTGTTTTAAGCAACAATGCTTCTACAAGCTAACAAAATATAACTTGTGTTGTTCTACAATGGTTTAAACTTGTCGCAGAAAACTACTACTACTACTAGATGAATAGCAAATGTAAATGCTTGTTATTTTGTAAAGAAAATAAAATTTAAATAAAAGATTATAATTGTAGAAATTTTTATTAAATAAGATAAAAGATTGATAAAAAATTATTTGAAAACGAAAATTGCCATATCGATCAGTCCATCTTTTCGATTTACAACATGTCATAAAACTTAAATATATGCTAAAAATTAATTTTTATTGAATTTTTTAAATCCGTGCGTTAAAATCTCATTATTTAAGTACAACTTTTAATATTATTGACTTTTGGTCAACTCTGTAAATAATTAAACAGAAATTAAAATCTGGAAAATATTTTTGTTTTATTTTGTATTACAATTCAATTAAAATATTATTATTATTAAGAGAAAAATTAATATAATCCCATATGGTCTAGTGGTTAGGATTCCTGCCTTTCACGCAGGCGGCCCGGGTTCAATTCCCGGTGTGGGAAAAGTTTTTTTTAAATAACACTCATTTTTTCTTCAATTAGAATAGTTAAGAAATAATTTTTGTCATATTTTACTTTCCAAAATAAAAATAGAATTGCACTTTTTTTACCTTTATTACTAATCTGATATTAATAATCTTTTGGCAATATTATTCTGTAAAGGAAAAGGAATCCAAAAATATCATAAATTTTCGTCAGAAAAAATGAGAAAAGTTAAAAATTTGAAGCTATTATGGACTAAAGAAGCGAAAGCTATAACCAGAAGATTGCTTAAAAATTTGTCAGAATTAACAGCAGTTTTCAAATTTTTAATTATTTGTTAGACAGTTCAAAATTTAAAAAAAAATTTACTGAATTGTATATTCAAAATCCACTGTGCATTTTTCTATTTTTTTTTAAATCAAAAGCTTGGAGAGTATGGAATTAGGGAAAAAGTTTTTGGAATTGTTACAGATAACAATAGTACGGTAGTTAAAGCATCTAGACTTATGAAAGAAAAAATTGGTTGTCTTCCTATCCGTTGCATGGGACATGTACTCCAGCTAATTGTAAAAAAAGTATTGAATAACTGTAACTCTTTCCAACCTAGCCAATTAGATGAGTTCGAAGAAAATGATCCAAATTTTAGTTTTAAACAATTGGCCATAATAATGTCAAAATCACGATCTATAGTGACTTCATTTAATCATTCTTCCCAGCTACTTATTTAATGCTAAACCGTATTTTAAAACTTCATAATTACATTGACGCAATTTTCCACTTACCAGAATATAGACTGTAATATATATGATCTCGAATCAAATGATTTCTTAATAGCATCAACTTTCCTACACCCTTTTTATAAAGAATTCGAGTTCGTAAACCGAAATGAACGTAATTTTACAATCAAAAAGGCTAAAAAAATTTTTATTGATCTTTTCAAATCGAAAAGATTTAATGAACTAATTGCTAGTGCTAGAAAAGAGGGAATCATAAAGTCCCATTCATTAAAGAAAAAGCTGAACTTTAAAGACTATTAAATTCATCTGACGAAGAATCAATTGATTTTAAAAAAGAGCTCAATGAATATAGGAAAGATAGAAGTAATATCGATGTGTTGGATTACTGGAGGTTTAATAAATCCCAATTTCCTATACTATCTAGTTTAGCTTCAGTTGTTTTAGCGATCCCAGCAACAAGTGTTCCAAGTGAGAGATTTTTCCCACATGCAGGCTTTCAACTTTGGGACCGAAGAAATCGGTTGTCAAAAAAAAATTTTGAAAAGATAATGTTTACTAGTAAACTTAATAGACAAAATAGACAAAATAGACAAAATAGACTTATTTAGCACATAAAATTGAACATATTCCTCTTATTTTTCAAATTAAATAATTTTTTTTTTTTAATTTCATTTAATTTTTTTTGTAATTAATCAAACAATTTATTATAGTTTTTTTTTAAATTTATTCTTGAAGAATCCTTTTCAATTGATCATTTAATGAGTTATTTTTTTTATTAAATAAGAATTTATTTTAATAACTTAAACCGAAACTAAAATTTACAAATACAAATTTTAATTTAATTTTTGGCTCACCAGATTTTTGGTTAGCCGATTTTTGGTTAAAGTATTTTGGCTAACCGAATTTTGGTTAAATAATTTTTGGCTAACCGGACATTGGTTACTCAAAATTTACAATTAACCAAGCAGTTCATAACCAACATCACTATAGCAGATCTGCAATACAAGATTATGATTTAATACGAGATTTTTCTAATGGAGACATATTGTACGTAACATCAACAAATATTGAATCATCTGTTGATTTTCTTGTTACCAAAGCTGACATTTCTTCTGAACCAGTTCTTCAACTCAAACATGTAAACGAGGGGGAAATTTTCAATATTTCAGTTGATCCAACTATTGATGAATTAAGAATAAGCATTGATGCTAATAATCTTGTCGACTTCTACTCCTAGTTCAAATTTTGTTGTTAAAATAGTGGAAACATGCGATGATTTTAGCATAGATGATTTTTAGATGTTTTTTAGTTTATGAATTCGATTATTTTTCAGACGGAGTTATTTTAAAAAAGAAATCAACTAGCAGCGAACTATGTTTTGCTAAATTGACTTTTTCAAACCAACAAACAGGACATTTTTACTTTACCAAAACAGTAGATATGAATATCTAATTTAAAATAGAATTAGAATTCGAACAATTTTTATTTGTAATGAAAAGTAAGAAATTTTATAAAAGCTTTTTTTTTAAATAAAAAAAAAAAATTCATTTTCAGAGTTTTTCATTGAATTTAATTTTTCAAATAATCTAATTGATAATTTTTAAAAAATATCATAATTTTTTAAATATTTAGAAAAAAATTTTAAACGATTTTACTAAAAATTACTCTCGATCTCATGTAAGAATTGACAAAAATGTAAGTAAAAAAATTTTTTTGTGCTACCCTTCTAAAGGTTAAAAGCTTAAATTAAAAGTGGCCAACGCGATGACAATTGTAATAAAATAAAAGCTTAAATTAAAAAAAAATTCAATAATCAATTTTTTTATTTATTTGAACATAGAACGAAAAAAAAAAGATATAATAAAGATATAGATACTTTGACAATCAATTCCGAATTTAGACAAATAAATATTCGGTGTTAATGAAAGTAAGTGTGTTGTGACCACCTAAAATAAAATATAAACTCAGCTCGTTTGACTTTGCTTTTTGACCACTGAGTAGCAGATTGGCAATTGAATCAAGGGCATCGGTCTATTTAGTGTAGCCGCGATAAGTGCGCTGACTACTAGTTCCGAATATTTGATCGGCATCAGGTGCACCTTTCGGATGATTGTATTTAAATCGATCTCGATTTGTGTTGCCAAGCATCGACTGTTTTTGAGTGCTTTGTTGTTGAACCAATTCTTGAAATTCCTCTTGTTCGATCCGCTCGTTTATGTTCAAAGTCAATTGTTTGAGCTTTTCTTTCTCTGCCTTTTCCAGTTGTTCTTTGGCCTTGAACTGTGTGGCAAACTCACTGGTCACTGGCACCTGCATATTTTGATACTGAGTCTTGTTGCCTTTTTTTAGCATGAGAACAAAACTGAACGCTTCTTTTCTCGCCTCCGCCTCTGCCTCTGCCTCGGTACTGCTCGGCTGTTTTTCTTTGAGCACGGACAAACCGGGCAGCTCGTTGACGTCTTGGACTTGTGCAATCTTTGGCTTGCGAGCACACATTGGCACCGATATGTCAACAGTGGGCATTTTGATGGTTTCTTTGGTTCGTTGAGCAATCGTTTCGGTGACCATCGATTCGAACGCTTTCATGAACTCGTCGTCTTCTTTGCACACGGTCTCTTTTTTGGCGGGCACAATTCTAATCGTGCCTGCTGCATCGTCTGCATCACTCGCCGAACCAGTCAAGCTATCATGCCTGTTTGGCTCGTCGTTCTCGGCCGCATAGTCCTCGCCGTCGTCGTCCACATTGTCATTGCGTTCGCCACTTCTAAACTCTTGCTCATCTTCATCATCATCAGCATTACCATCACCATCAGCATCACCACCATCAGCATTAGCATTAGCATCACCATCACCATCATCTTCAGATTGTTCGGCGACTACATCTTCGCTTATGGTTGTCAACGAATCGCTTGGATTCGCATTCAACTCATATTGATTGACCAAATTTGGATTGCTTTTGAGCAACGAGTCTCTGATTTCACCTTCCATTTTGTGCACTTGCTCACACGCTTGTTCGTAGCTGTTGGCGAATTTGAACTCGGGTCTGAGCGAGCTAATGATGTCCGTGAAGACAAACTCGATGTCGAATCGGTCGTAGGGTCGCGCTATGTCCACACTCTGGCCGAACTCTTTTTTGAACATGTAGTAGCGCTGAAAGTAGACTAGATAGCAGTCGAGTTTTTTTTTGGTCGAGCCTCGGTCAAAGTATTGACCGCATGTGTCCAGCAGCGTGCACACAAGTCTTATTCGAAAGTAGTTGTCGAGCGGGTCGGCACAAGTGTCCGCGTTCGATATGAGCTCGTTGAGGTCGTAGGAGACACCGAATGTGATCAGTGTGTACAGTGTCTTGAATATGATGGAGGACTCGACCATGCGATAATTGTAGAGCTCGGCCAAGTACTTGACCATTGAGACGCGGCGCTGATTGAACTTGGCCAAGTTGATCTCGAGGCCGAGACGAATGTCCTCGATGACAGAGTCGACAATGTGAATGCCGATGTCTTCGTAGTAGAGCGCCAAGCCAGAGACTAAATTGGCCAAACAATGTATGGAGTTGTATCTGAGATTCCAGGCACTTGTCAAGCATTCGAGTGCCATCGAGCTCACTTGTTCGTCGTGCCAATTCAATTTTCTCATTTGACGCAAAATCCGTTCCACACACAACTTGTTCAATTCTTTGTAGAGGATTTTTTTCACGTACTCGTGCAGTGGCCACGGCGCTTTTTTTTCCACTTGTTTGTTCTCGGGCGGATTGCAGTAGTAGAAGGCGTTCTCGATCATGATCGT
This sequence comes from Brachionus manjavacas, assembly GCA_019054805.1. Classification (NCBI taxonomy): domain Eukaryota; kingdom Metazoa; phylum Rotifera; class Eurotatoria; order Ploima; family Brachionidae; genus Brachionus; species Brachionus manjavacas. Next base: position 1,942,320 of record JAHQIY010000016.1, on the reverse strand, counting down.
GTATCGACTGTCCATGGACATGGCCGCTTGTTTCTTGCGCATCAAAATCTCCAGCAACAAATTCATTTTGATGTGGGTTTGAGCGTTGCGGTACAAAAATCGGCCGCAAACCTCGACCAAATTGCAGAACATTTCGATGTTGTGGTGGCGAAAGTCGGCGAGCAGCGTTTTGAGACAATTGAGCGCCTCGCTCTTCGGCAGCATGTCGAACTTGACCAGCTCGCCAATATATCGCGACACCTTGATCTTTGACTCGATGTTTATTTGGTCTTTTTTTCTCACCTGGTAGCGAAAGTCGTTGAGAAGCAGAGTGGCCAAGTCGGTGGCTATTTCGGCCATGACCGGGCTGAGAGTGGCGACGAAGCGCGCATAAAACGGCAGCAAGTCGAGCCTGGTTCGTTGGACTTCGAAGAGAGCGCGAGTCAATCGTTTGCGGTTCACTTTGCTGTTCAAATTGAGGCAGTAGTCTTTGGCCGCTTTGTCAATCAGTTCTCGGCTCACACAATTGGGCAGTTGATTTATGAACGAGTCCATTAGAGCTTTCATGTTCGCGTTCGACACACTCTTCTCTTGCACTTGGCTTTCTTTGTTCGCTTCGTCCTGTTCCTCATCTTGTCCAAGCTCACCACCACTCGCCTCCTCCTCGCCACTTGCCAATCCTCTCTCGTCAATTTCCAGCTCTTCAATTTCTTTTTCTATTTTTTCTATTTCCACACTCATGTCCACCATGCCACCGGTCGATTCGTGTGCACCCGACACGTCCTGGTCCGCCTTGGCCTTGGCCTCGGCCACACTCTTTGCACTCGCACCAGGCGCCGCGTTTGTTGCCAGCGCACTTGCCGTCTCTTTGTACAATATTTCCGGTATGAGCGACTTGATGTGCGGCAAAGACTCGTAGAATTGGCGAGTCTCTTCGTCTTCCCAAGGACTCGAGTTGGCGTCGAAGTCTTCGCCTTTGGTCGGCGTGTACACGTCTACATTCAGCATGCCGTCTTCTTTTTTGCTATTTTGATCTTTGGGCAAATGGGGCATTTGTTCGCCCAACAAGTCCGCCAACACCTCACTATTTTCACTCAGTTTTCTGTAAGCACTAAACGCTTGTTCGTACTTTTCCTTTTTGTCCGAGTGCAGCTCGCCTTTTGTCTGATAGATGCGCATGTTCTGCGCCTCGATTCGCTGCATTTCTTTGTGCTCAGTGACCAAGTGTTTGCTCACTGCCATAAAGTACTCTTTGAATAGACACTTGACCGCCTTTTGTCTGTCGTTCGAGTAGATGGTGCTGCGAGGTATTTGAATGTGGTGCTTTTGCGACAGCTTTTCGTACTTGAGCGGCACCAAGTCGGCAAAGTCCTCGCCGCAATGCTTGCAAAAGCTGGACACAATGGAAATGTGCGAGTGATCTTTGTCGCATGTGGTCAGTATGGTCAATTGGTTGCCCAGCAACGACAAGCACTCTTTTTCGGGCAGGACTCCTATTGAGATTAGATCGGCAAAAAATCTCAGGTCCACTCTGAGCTTGCTTGGGTTTTGAATTTTGCCATCTTTTTTAAGGTTGAGAACTTTTTGCCACTGTTCGAAAAAAATGTTCGAAAAGTCGGCATAGGACTGGTGCATTTGGGAGCACAAGATGAGCGCGCATTGCACATCGTTCATTTTGAGCTTGGCCTCGAGAAACGCCGCTGCCACTTCGCTCAAATACTTGCTCAAATTCAACTGCTTCATGTCCTTGTTCAACGAGTCCTTTTGGCTTTCGGTCACAGTCTTCAGCTTCTTGATAAATGATGTCACTTTTTTGATGGACGAATCCAGTCTCTTGAGCACCGCATCGTCCAACCGTAGTCCTTCTACATTTTGATTTTTTTGGCGCAGATCTTGTTTGAAGCGCAAGCGGTCTTCTTTCTCTTGGATGTATTGATTGAGACTAGCAACTTCCTGTTCTGTTTGATTATCACTGTTTGTTTCGTCCTCCATTCGATTTTAAATTTAATTTTCAATTGTCTATAACATTTATTATTTATATATTTGAGAAGTAGTTTTTTTTTTTCTTGTTTGTTAAATGGGTAATGGCAATGGAAGAGAAAAAAAATTAAAATAAGAATTTTGCAATTTTATTTAAAATTTTAAACATGATGCAATTTTTTGTCTTCATTTTTTTTCACAAATAATAAAAAAAAATTTTAATACTTTTTATTAGCATAAAAAAGTTAACTTTTGTGTCCCTTTGAAATTTAAAACTAATATTTATAATTTTTTGGCTTATCTCAATTGAATTTTGTTCACAAGATGATCAGCAATACAATGAAATTTTTTTAGTGAAGAATAAAGTGTCATATTGACTTCTTTTGTCAACTTTATTAAAGAACACTAAAATTTATTTGGATTTTTTTTTTTTTGAAGAGGGAATTTTATTTTAGAGTTGATTTTTTGAGCACAATTAAAAAACTGTTGTTCACAGGCAATAATCTGTTCAGCAAAAATAAAAATTAATCAAACCTAAAAGATTTTTTTTTGATGAACAAATAATAAGCTTTATTTACTAATACTATTTTTATTTAATAGAATATTGTATATTGAATAATTTTAATCATTTTTTTGTATATAACAAACTGAATTTTTTACTTAATTGTAAAATGGATATTTAACTGTCCATTTTTTTTTTTTTTTTTTATTTCAATTTGTCCATGGGACTTAAAATTTTATTAAATAAATAAATAAGCTTTATTTAATTCTAGAAATTATTTTTTTATTGTGATTTTTGTGTTGTACAGCTTAAATTAAAAAATATGAAAAATATCCAATAAATTGATCAATTTTTGGCATTTTGAAGTTTAGGATCAATTTTTGATGCTCAAAATGATCAAATAAATTTTTAATTATTAAATAAATTGGGATTGTGAAGTTCGTTTCAATTCAGAAAACTTGAATAACTTTTTTATTAAAAGAGATAATTTAGTTCTGTAAAATGCTTAATTATAAGTAAATTTGCTTAATCCAGTAAAATAAGTCTGCAAAAACTCTGCAATGTAATTGCACTCTTGATTAGAATGTTTTTTAATAGCGTGAAAAATGCAGAATATTAAGCAAATTTGCTTATAATTAATCATTTTACAGAACTAAATTATCTCTTTTAGTAAAAAATTTATTTAACTTTTTCTGAATTGAAACGAACGTCACAACCCCAAATAAATTGCTATTATTTAGAATAATGCTTTGTTCTAAAGGTAAAGGTAAACTCTGCAATATAAAAATGCACATTGCAGAGTGCACACCATAAATGATTAGTGAGTTATTTATTACAGAATTTTGCAGAGTTTAGCTTTAGATTTAACAAAGTATGTTTTATCCAAAAATTTAATTTATGTATGTTATATAAAACCGACAGTCCTAATTCTTTTAAGAAAAAAGAATCTATTTCATAATTAAAACTTGGTTTGATCATTTTGAGCATCAAAATTGATCATTAACTTCAGAATGCGCAATTTTTAAATGTAAAATGTAAATTTAAAATCGCAAAAAGCATAATTTTTTACAAATTTTTTTAAACTTACTAAAATATTTTTTGCTTCATATTGTTTTATTATTAAAGTTAAAGCTATATTGTCAAATTCATTTAATGAAAAAGATTGAATTTTTTTAGTTTTTGGAAGGTATAAATGAAAATTCACAATGCCTTATTTTCGGTTTGTTACAATCAATCGATTCACTAAAATCACTGAAAAATTATAAAATTTAAATAAACACGATAAAAATGAAAGATTATTTATAGATTATTTATATATTTATAGAAATTTTAATTTTAATTTTTTTCAGCATATTTTTTGAGTTCACGCTCATCTTTTGACTATATAATTGAGTCTGTTAAAAGTTGATCTCTAAATCGATCATTTAAAAAAAAAAATTTGGACTAAAAACAAGCTTTTTTATAAATAATGCAACTTATGAAAATTCAATTATATTCGAATATAAATTTTTCAGCATTATTTTAGGTGATTTTTTTTAATTAGTAATGAAAAAATAAGATTTCATTACTTTCGAGTCTGATGGCTGCTGACAGACTCTATCAGTTTAAATTCGAATTAATGAATAGACATTCGAATTTTAATTTGTTCAAAGCTATAGTTATTGGAGACACTTTACTAAAAACCGGATTATTCTTTTTTAATTTTTAATAAATTTTTACCTAATTGAATTTTTGGTGAAAATAATAAATTAAATTGAATAATTTTTCATTTCGATCATAAGAAGATCTTTAAATTTGATCCATTGAAAAAATATTTTAAAAGAAAATATTTTCTTTATTATGATTAACTTCATAAAATGAGCCAATATTCTTTATTTTTTTTAAATATTTGTTTTTTTCATGAGAACATGTTAAAGACCAATTTGGAGAATAAATCAAATTCAATTTTTTCTAAAGTTAATATTTTAAGACTAAACATTTTCACAAAGAAAAGAAATATTGAATTAGGTTCTTATACAAAAGAAAATATACTCAATGTAAGCTAGCTGTTAACTTTTTTAAAAATTTATTTTTGAATATAAATTTAGTCAAAAATTTTGATCAATATCAGAAGCTAAAAATTTAAAGATGAAATTTCATATTATTTTACTTTTAATTTTGGTAGCAAGATCATGGTCACTAAAGTGCTATCTAAAGTGTGAAGGACAAAATTGTGGCGGTCTAAGTTCGAGTCGAATGGAACTGAAATGCATTAGTCCACTAGATACTTGTGCTGTAAATTGAGATTATTTAAATTTTTTTTTAATTATTTCAAAATTTTTATTAGAAAATTGTTGGTGAGGTAAATGATAAAGATGTCAAGTATTATTCATGCTTTCAAAAATCATTATGTAATACAAACGATGCTAAAAATTATTTGACTAAGCAGACGGCATTTAATGGCATTTCAATAAATGAAATTAACTGTTGTTCAAAAGATTTGTGCAATAACGGGAGCCAAATGAAATTATCAATCATTTTTATTTTAGGCTCAACTATGTCAGTATTTTTTTGAGAAAATTTTAAAAAAGCTATTCACTTTTTAATAAATAAATAGTTATAAATATTTTTCTCAATATTTTTTAATTAATTAGAATAAAAATAATTGTTAAATTATTAAAAGAAAATATACCTTGAATTTGAATATATAATTGTTCCTTTTCTATCCTAGTGGATAATGGGGAGGCGCTCATCTCCTTTTCAAGTACCTTTTTGAACAACGGCTCCGATCTGACAAAGAGGCTACTGCATCGAGTTGATCATCTACACCGCAATTATTACCCAGTCGAAACTGGTGCTTCTATTTTTATGATGAAAGAGGTTTAAACATTCGCTCCGCATTGAAGAGATTAAAAATTTTTTCACGCTCAGCGGGTTTTGAACCCTCGATCCTCTGCTTGCATGACTAACACGCAAACCATTAGACTAAACGGGCTTTAAGAATTTGAATATACCTGAAATTAATATTAAGATTTAATTTTTTTCGAATAGTTTGTTCAATAAATTAAAATTATTAGATAAAAATCTAAAAAATAAAAATCAATTTTCTTCTAAAAGTTTAAATTAAAGCAACCAAGCATTTAAAAAATAAAAAAAACAGAAATCAAAAAGTCTTTTAAATTAGATCAAATTTTTAAGAATTTAACACTCTTAGATAAACAAAAAAAACCAAGTTAAAAAAAGCTGTAAATCAAAAAAAAATCAAACAACATCGATTTTGCTAATTAAAAAAATGCTTTTTCTCATTTAGCTCGATAAATCCATTGCATCTATGTATTAAACTAAACAATTGGTATTCTTGTATACATGAATGATCCAGTGTCCAGATACTGGAACATCATTATTTTCATATTAAAAAAATATTCTATTTTCTAAATTCTTTCATTTTTCTCTTCGTATTTGCAAATGATTCTACAATGAACTGTTTTCCAGCATCTAAAAAAGTCGACTCGTTCTATCAGTACGAATACTATGATGATCAAAGACAATTCCACAATCAACCTAGTCAAAATGCCTATCAGCCATTTGCAGTGCAAAATTACGACAACTTGAGCCTCAATCCCAACGAGCTGCATCTGGACGTTGAATCATTCGTTGCCACACTTCCTTCCCTAGAAGAGCTGGACTCATTTGATCCAGCCAACAATCACTACGTGTATTCCAGTCATGATTTGGTCACCTTAGCCGATCAAAACCAGTACCAATACAACAATCAAACTAGTGATCTATCCACATCCAAAGTGGAAATTCTGAACCAAGTGCTGCACACGGCCTCTAATACTGGCATCAGTAATTACTCAAATTCATCCTCGAGCTATTCTTCCTTTTCGTCCACATCCAACTCTTCCATAGAGCAATACGCTTTGGACACAAATCAAAGTCCCAAAAAACGATCGCTCAAATGCAAAATAAAGCGCAAGGACGAAAAGATTTGCTGCAATGTGTGCGGATACAAAAGCTCAGGCTTTCACTATGGCTCGCACACGTGTGAGGCTTGTAAGCTTTTTTTTCGCCGCACAGAGAAGCAAATTCGCAAAACAGGATTCAATCAATGCAAGACTAAAAATTGCCAAATAAATTACGAAAACAGAGCCAATTGTTCTGAGTGTAGGTACAAAAAATGTATCGCCGTGGGAATGGGTATGAGTAGAAGTCGATTTGGCAGACACACTGGTCAATTGAGTTCCAACTATGCACCCAATGTGTCCGAGTCGCTGTGTTCATTAGTGGCAAATTTAAAACAAATGTGTTTAAAATCTAAAATCGATCTGCTAATTTTAAATGATTTAATTGTTGATTTTTACCGCAAGACCAAAAAACTTCTCACTGCGACCAATTCAGCTGAAGAACAAATAACAAATTTGGAATTTAGCCTACAAGTCGACTCGCCTCTGTCCGAGCTGTCCTATTTAATAAACCAGACAAAACCCATGTCGACACAGTGCGCCAAATTACCAAATTGTCTGGTTGTACTTTTCTGTGTGCTGTTCGACATACAAATTAATTCAGCCGATGAAAAGCAGCAAAGAATGGTCAATGATTTTGGAAATTTTTTGCAAAAGATAGATGAGAAAATTCTCAAGACAAATCAATTGGTTTTGATATTAAAAATTGGTCTTTACTTTAAAATAATCAATCATTTGCTGACCAATTTGTCAATGACCAAAGATGATCCGTACGATAAACGAATCACCGATTTGATGAGATCTGAGTTTGCTTTGTTTAAATTTGAATCTAATGATTACAGTGAGTATAATTTGTGTGCAAATGGACTGTCACCATCCGCTTCGTCCTCTTCTTCCTCATCTACTCAGTCCATTACTGATATACCAGTGTTGGCCAAACTCTTCCTTGAACTAAATCAACTGTTGTACAAAAACATGACTCCTGACGAGTTTGACACGTTTGTAGTGAACCAATTGAGCTTGAGTGAGAATTTATTTTTTTAAATGTTTATTTAATTTTAATTTTTTAAATTTAAAATTTTTGAAAAATGTTTAATTTTTTAATTCGAGAGTTATATTTAATTTGAATTTCGAGTTTTTTTTAGGGGTTTGTGTTAAGCAAGAAAAATAATTGTTTTTTTTTTAAATTTTGGCTTTTAAATTTTAAAATCGAATTCTTCTTATAATTTAATCACTTTTTTATTTAAATTAAATTAATAAAATTATCTTATTTAAATTTTACTTTTAAATTAAATATCTCTTTTTTTGTTGCCTATCGCTTCAAAAGACCTTTTTTTTCCCCTGGGCTTTACCAACCTGCCACTAAAGAATGCATTAGATTTGAGTTATGGGGGATTATAAAAAAATTTTAATGCCAAAGATACATATGACTTTTAGTGATCTTTCTTTGAAATAGAACAAATCACTTATTTTCTTTTGTTCTTCTTCTATAAAAGTTGGCTACATTATAATTTCTTAATATTTTTGAAAAAAATTTAGGGTGGTAATAGGCAAATTGAAGTTTATGATCAAATGTAAATTTCAGATCAAAATTTTTAGTTTTTGATTTAAAAATAGGTATTTTTTATTAATTTTTTAATTACTAAATTTTTAAACATTATTAAACATGATTTGTTTAATCTTTAAATATAAAGAAAATTATATGAACTTTTATCTGAAGTAAAATAAAATCTAAAACAATAATTTGAAATTTTGCAGTACAAAATTTAACTTTTTTTCACTCTAATATATTTCAATTAATATAAAAAAATCATTTAAAGCCATAATGTGGATTTTAAATTTTTATTTAAAATTTTCAATTAAATATTTTATAAAAATTAATTAAAGATCATTTGGAAAAAATAGTTTTTTTTATTTAATTAAAATAATAAGCATTTTGTGTTTAATTAAAAGGTATTTTAAAAAAGCTTTTTTCATCATTTTTATTAAGTTTTGATAATGTGATCATGATCAAGAACTTCAAGTTGACGTAGTGATACTTTACTAGAATCAAAAAAAATTATAGCAAAGTAGAATTTATGATCAAATTTCAAAATTTCGTAAATGCTCAAAATATTCTAAAAGTGTAATTTCATCATTTGAAAATTACAGACGGCTATCCTCTTTTTTTCAATTTAAAAATATGCCATTTGAAGCTAAAATAATTTTGAAATCTGCAGTGCATCAATTACGCATTTAATAAATTTTGAGCATGTTTAAAATTTTCAAATTTGATCATAAATTTTACTTTGAAAAAATTTAAAATTTATTTGATAAAAATTAATTAATTATCTAATAATTAATTTCATGTTTTAAAAAATTAAATTTATTATCAAAAGCAATGATTAAAAGTCTTATTCACAGGTGTAGATAACCGGTTAAAATCTGTTTTATTATAAATGAAGGCTTGTGGAACCTGTTCGATTATGAAATTGATTCAAAATTAAATAACAGAATATTAAAAAAAAATTAATTTTAAATAACTGCTTTATAGAAAAATTTAATTTTGATAAAGTAAAAAAAATTAACTTTCAAAAATCTTCTTTTTATTCCTCTTTTCTGGTTTTCAATATCGAACCGGTTTCCCACCTTTATCTATCCATTAAATTTAGAAAAATAAAGTAAAATAAAGACTAAATTACTAAAAAGACTCAAACTTCTGCTCATCCGAAACCCTAAATCAGGGCTTCACCCCGAACCCCTTTGACCTAAGCCCCTATTACTTTGAACCGGGACTTTGCCTCGAACCCCGACGCGTTGAACCCGCTTTTATTTTAGATGAGTTTTTATTAAAAAAGCGGTGTTTTTGTTAAATTATGGTCAATTTTAGTGTTAATTTTCTTTAAATGATATAATTTTAAAACTGGAAATCCTTAATTTTCTCTATTAAGATTATTTTTATTTTATTCTTCAAAAACTTAAAAAATTGTTTATTCAAATAATCAAATAATAGTTTTTTAAAAATTTTGTTCAAAACTGAATTCTCTCAGGATTTTAAAAAACGCAACTTAAAACATTTGAATTAATATATTATCTGACTAGCTATTATTAACTTTAGCAAATGTTCTAAAATAGTAAAAAAGTAAAATTGAATTGATTAAGCATATTTCTTAAATAGTAAAATAGCAAAATATTAATAATGAACTTTTTGTGAATTTTTCTAAAATATTAAAATATTAAATAGTAATTTTTTTGTCAACTGGACATATATCTTGGCAACAAAACAATTCATTCATGCACTATCTCGAGAATTTCTCGAGAATTTTAGTTAAAATTGCAAAAAGCAAACTAAAAGAAATGTTCAAAATTATGCAAATTAAATTGAGATTAAAGATCAAATAAAAAAAATGAATCAAGATTTTTTTCTTTGTTTGCAGCTATAATTTTTTGAATTAAAAGTGATTTCGAAATGTAACCTTGAAAAATAGTTATTCAATTGACGTAATTAAAAGGGCTTGACAATATTTTATGAATTCAATAAGTTCTTTAATTTTTTTAATATTTAAAAAAAATTAAGCTTTATTAGCGTTACCAATGTAGTTTATTTTGGTACCAAATATGATTGTTATAGAAATGGCATCATAACTTTTTTTTTACATTAAAAATTAACAAATTCAGCTTATGTAAATAATTTATTTAAATGTGGATTGTTTAGTAAATTCAATCCTTTGCTTCGATTAACAAAAATTGAGTATAAAAATCTTAGAATTTTATTTCATTTTTATCAAAGGTGAAATGAAATTTCAATTTTCTTTACTACTATTTTTGGTGGCACAGTCATGGTCATTGAAATGCTATCTAAACTGTGAAGGCCAATTATGTTCTTCATTCAGTCAGTTGCTTAATTTTGATCAAAATTCGAATATCAATACACATATATGTACGGATGGTGATGATAGATGTGCAGTAAATTTATTTTTATTTTGTATTAATATAACGTATTTTAAAAGCCGAAAAGAAATTTTTAATTAAAGTTTTGAGATAAAGATAAGTTTAAGGTCCATTATTTTGAATTAAAAAATAAAAAATGCGATACAATATGAGATTGATCTGATTGCTTTTTTAAATCCTAAATTAAACAAAAATTGAAAATATTAATTAATAAATTCAAATTATTATTATTTTTTTCTGTCAATTCCATGCTTGGGCTCGAAATGAAAAGGACATTCGTTTCAAGAGACACTTTTATCTGGAGAAAGCTGTTCAAAACATATGTGAGACCTCATCTTGAATATGCGATTCAAGCTTGGAGACCCTACCTCTTGAGCGATGTAAACACACTTGAAAAAGTTCAACGACGTGCAACAAAAATACCAAGCCAGCTGTGAAACATTTGGTATAAGCGCCGAGTGTCAGCGCTTTTATAAACGGTCTTGACCAGCTAAGCACGACTGCATTTAGGGCTGAAGCTCTTTTAATGGAATTAACTCGCGGTCGATCACACAACTACTAGTACAAAGCAAAATTTTCGCTTAATTTACAATTTACTGTTTTTGCTCAGAATCAATCTGCAGTATCGTTCAACTTTTTAAAAGTTTTCAATTTTGAATAATGTAATGAAAAATGTAATGATACATAACTGCGCATTTAATTTTTTCTTAGGGCAGAAAATTGTTCCAAATTTTACTCGGTCATTTTCTAGCTTTCAATTAAAAAAAAACAATTTATCCTAGATAGGGAACAAAGAGAAGTTCTAGCAAAGTATGAATCTGAATTGAAACAAGTTGTAAGTAGCGTCCCCCAGGGATATGTTAGTCAAACTGTTTCTAAAGCATATTCTATACTTGCTATGCTTAAAATAACATTCACTTATTGGAACGCTACTACTTCTAAAACATGACTTACTACATATATGAGACACCATTTTGAAAATTCCGTACCGGTCTGGAACTCAAAAAGGTTGAAAAAGTAAAACGGAGGGCCACTAAATTTAGAAATCTGGACTTTGAAACAAGATTGAAGATGATGGGTTTATTTAATAACACTAGAAAAAAGAAAAGAAAGAGGAGATTTGATTCAATTTTAAAAAGTGTACAATGGTATTGATAAGATCAAATGGCTTCCTTCATTCAAACTGGCTCTTTCAATAAACGCAACTGGACTTTCTTAAAGTGTTAGAGGTGACAATCAAAAAATTGAAAGACAATTAACGAGTAATTATGTATAGAGGCACAATTTGTTTGTGAATGGTATAGAACCGAATTGGAACAATTTACCGAGTCAAACAGTCAGAGCTAAGACACAAACGCTTTTAAAAATCTTTTGGACACTAAAGAGGCAAATACTTAAAGATAGCTGATAAAGAATGGTCATTTGACTCATACTATAACAAGTTTAACTCATACTATAGCAGCTTATTATTATTATTTTTATAATTCAGAAAAATGGGGTTGTGAAATTCATTTCAATTCGATCCTTTCAATTCAGAAAAACTTGAATAACTTTTTTGCTAAAAGAGATAATTTAGTTCTGTAAAATGCTTAATTATAAGCAAATTTGCTTAATGTATTAAAAAAGTCTGCAAAATATTCTGCATTATTTTCTGTATTTTGCACACCATTAAAAAGTATTCCAATTGCGGACATATATTTTTGGATTAAGCAAAGTTGCTTAACCATTAAACATTTTACAGAACTAAATTATCTCTTTTAATAAAAAAGTTATTCAAGTTTTTCTGAATTGAAACGATCGAATTGAAATGAACTTCACAACCCCCAGAAAAATTTAAAAAAAATTAAAATCAGAAATACTTTTATCTAAATACAATTCAATCCATTGTTTACTAGGCTAATAAAAATTTTAAGATTTTTACAAGCTGAAATTAGATTTTTTTACTAAAATATTTTCGGCTTTATTTGACAAGCTAAATATAATCCAATTATGTTAGGTACTTAGTTGAATTAAATTTACAATAATAGGAAAAAATGATAGATTGAATTTTAGGAGCAAAAGTAAATTTCAAATCGTAATTTTTAGTTTAAAAAAAAAGGTTAGACTTGATTTGTTTAATTGGGCAAGAAAACTAAATGAATTGTTATCTGAAGTAAAAATGAAATTTTAGTCAATATTCTGAAATTTTGCGATACTAAATTTAACGGCTTAAAGCAATAATTTGGATAGATTAATGTGAAATTTGTTTTTAAAGTTTTAAAATAAAGGTTTATAAAGAATCAATTAAAGTTAAATTAAGAAAAAAAAGAAATTTTTTTTAAATAATAAACAATTAAGTTTTGATTATGAACTTCAAGTTTCCTTCAAATATCTGCTTAATATTTTTAGATCATTATTCAATTGAATTTAATTAAAATTTAAATATTTTTGTTAAGAATATCGTTGTAAGTGTATCAGACAATGAAGTAAAATATTCCGGATGCTTTGTATCAACATTATGTAGTTCTAATGCATTAGAATCATTTTTTAATGATCAATTGGGAGGAAGTAATTCGGTTAGCAAAGTTGATTGCTGCTCGGAAGATGAATGCAATTCTCCACCAAATCCACCAAATGATGTTAACAAGCCTCAATCGAATTTTTTGCTTTTGATTTGTATTATGGGCTTAATGATAGCGTCTTTTTTAATCAAATATTAAATTGCTTTTTTTTTTTAATAATATTTTAAATACTAATAAAGACATTTGAGCATAAAATAGGCGTCATTTTTGTATATCGACTTGTTCTCTTAAATAATTTATTTCTTCAAATTTTAAAAAACTATTAATAAAAATATAAAATTTTTAAATATTGTGTATTTCTTTTTAAATATTTGAATATCAAAAAGAGAATCAAAAATAATTTTATTATACGCTAATTTTTTTGTTGTTAGATAAAATTATACTAAGACTGATCATTAGTAAAATTAAAATAGTAAAATATGTATTTGAAAATTTATTCAGTTAAAATAAATTAATTGGATTTGATTGAAAAAAAACGATGCTACAAAAAATTCGATTATTTGACTAAAAATTTTTAATTATTTTCTAAAATTTTTTTTAATTTTAATTTTAAAACTCTTATTTGAGCTTGAAGACGTTTTATTTCCATTTTTTTCTCATCACCTATTTGAGAATCTCCATTAAAATTTTCTTCACTGTCATTATTGCTAAATAACTCATGAGCTTTAACTAATTTTCTCTTATCATCAATAATATTTTTAGTCTTCGATTCTTCTTTTTTCTCTGTCATTGAGTCCTTATTTATTTTATTAAGTTTCATTGATTCATCCAAGACCAAGGTTTCTTTTGGCTCAGCTGGTTCTTGTGAAATTAAATTCTCGCCATTTATTCTATTTTCCATTGAATTCAATTTATTTATCCTTTGGGATTTAATCGATTCTTTAGCATTCATAATTGACTTTGGTCTCTCATCCACAGTACGAATTGGCTCTTCCAAACCAAGCATATTTTGATTATCCATTATTCTATGGGATATTTTTTCCTTAAGTCTGTCAACAGAAATCGGTCTTGACTCTACTTCTTGAATTCTATTAAGTCTTCCCATTTGTTGATCAATAGCTTCATTTTGAAAATTTTTCATCTCATTTATTTCGACGGGTCTCTCTCTCTCTATGTCCATTTCGGGCTCTCTAACGAAATTTTCCTCTTGCTTTTTGTGGACAGCTTTTTCAAAATCAAACGGATCTCTGATAGATTCTTCGGTTGTCTCACCAAAGTCATCGAACGAAATAGATTCAAATTTTGGAGTTTCCACATGAACCACTTTGGATACATTGACATAAATAACCTTGGACGTTTCAGCAATAGTAGCTCTATTTAAGAGAAAAAAAAATTATTTTTTTAAATTTGTTTAAGAATATTAGAAATAATTAGAAACAAATTTTACATTAAAATGACTCCATTGGGACTCATTCCTTCTGGACAAGTCCATTCAAAAGCTAATTTTTTGAAACCAACTTTTCTGCTAATTGGATTTTGTTTGTGATCATGGGTTACTGCGCTGTCCTCTCGATCAAAACAATCAATGGTTTTGGTGCTCTCTTCACTAGTTGACCATTTACCAATAGCTTCGCCATTCCATTCACGTCTAGCTTGCATCAAAAATCCTCTGAAAGATTTATCTTCTTCTTTTGATTGAAGAATGACTTTTAGAGTAGAATTGTTAACAGATGAAAAGACAATTTCATATGGTGGATTATCTGTGTCGATTGGTTCTGCATTATGACGTGGTAGCATGCTTTGGCAGGTGTTTAATGGAGCGCCAGTTGGAAGCGCTTCCAAAAAAGCTGAGAATATGAAAAAAGTTGCAAAAATGGTAGTTTTGGAAATCATTTTTTAAGCTACTAAAATTTTTAATTGAAATAAAATTTAAAAAAATTCTCGTTTTTATACTCAAGCGATGATGAACTTTGTAAAAACATGAGATTTGAGAAAAGCTTAGACAAATTTTAAGATCTTTTTGGCATTGATAAATGCACGCTTTAAGCAAATCGAATTCTTTTGGCTTTATTTAAAATTTTGTAATTTTTTTTATTTTTTGAATAGCTTCAAAATTTAAGTTTCGTTTCATCGTAAATGAACAAAATTTTATTTTAAATTTATTCTTTACTATTAGAAGAGAAAAAAATAATCATAAAATTTAAAAAATTTTATCAATCCAACTAAATATGAACACTTGAAAGACTAAATTTTCTCATTTGCTTTTTAAGTTCTTCTTTAAGAGCAAAGTATTCTTCTTTGGAGTACTGTTTTCCAGCATTTTGAATCTATTTGTTTAAATAAAAATAAAATTAATTTTTTTTTCAAATAAAGTTATTTTTTAAGCTTTAATAGCTAATTAAAAACCTTAATTTGGCCAAGCGAAAATCTACGCTTACTGACGCTCATAGACGTCATTTGGTTAGAGCCTGTTCGATTAAATTTTATATTTGGCATTGATTGCTTTCGCTTATATTTATCATTTTCAATAATTGAATCGTCTACTAGGCGACTTTGGCTAAGCTCTTCGTGATTAGTAGAAGCCGAATTTTGGCGTTTTTGAATCGCACTTGACGACGTAGTCTGCGATGTTTGCAAAGAATCATTCAATTGAATTAAAGATTCGTCAAAATGAGCATGAAGCGGCATTAATTTAATACTTTTTTTTCATTAATTTTAAAGCATTTTAAAAGCGCTTATTTTATTTGTAACTTACCTCAAACTATTGAAAAATTTTGTCTCACTAGTTTCCGGCTTGTGGTATCTAATTTGAGTTTGAATCGGCTGTGAATAGTCGGACGTAGATGATTCAGACGAACTATTCGTCGACATGACTTCGCTGTTGCTTCTTGAATTGATATCAGCACTTTTACCATCGACACGATCATTATTTGATCGCTTTATGTGTATATTAACTCCTTCTTTAATATCATGACCAATTTTCTTTAATAAAAAAAAATTTAAAAGTTTTTTTTAAAAAATCTATTAGAAATATGTGCCTCCAAATGTATTCTGTTCAATTTAGATACTACTACTTTTTCGTATCCCAGGTCTTGGTGCCATTCTTTCATTCTACCTTCCAAATCGTTCAGAGCTATGTCTTGTAAATAGTCTTGATCATAAATTTGATTATCTTGTTCTATGACTAAAAAATTCAATAATTAAAATTGGAATTCAATACAGGCTTGTAAAAATAATTTTAAGGACTTCTAAATTTTAAAATTCTAATATTTTTTTTAGCATGTTTTTAAAAAAGAGATTTTTTGCATTCTATCTATTCAAATGATATAAAGTGAAAATGTATTATTTTAGAAAAATATTTTCAAATCGTATCATGTATATATATTATATGTCATTTTTAAGGTGATAAAAATGAAATGAAAAATTAATCATATCAAAACACCCGTAAATAAAATTTTAAAAAAATTTATATTTTTTCCTTTTGAACTTTTAGAATTATTTATTTATTTCTTAAAAACAAATATCATGGTTAAAATGAATGCAGAAATTTTCATTTATGCTAAGCAAAACTTGTCATTGAATTTAGCTCTAAATATCAATTTAGATTTAAATATCAATTTTATTGAATAATTAAAAAATAATTTTATGAAAATTATAATTTTCAAAATAAATAGTTTTATATAATGTTATATTTGTTAGAAAAAAATCGAATTATCTTATATTAGGGCTAATTTTCAGAGGGAAATAGAAAATTTTAGCGAGCTGATGGAGTACTGTGGTTCGATCAACCGCTATACAGAAACAAAGTTACCATAAGGTTCGAACCTCACTTAAAAAAACGGGTATAAGTAAACAAGAATTGATGAATTAAAAGGACCATTAACACTTAGGCTACTTTGCTACGGTTTGGGGCTAACTACCTAATCGTTCAAGTATTCCACTAGTTACAAAAAAATCAAACAATTAGAAAGATGCTCAGGGTGCTGATCGTTTTGGGTGAAAATTGAAAGCAATGGCCCAATGCTCCACATAGAGCGAATAATCAAAAAAAAAAAAAATAACAGATCAATTACTCAATTATTTACTTTTTAATTTTACAATATATCTTTCTAATATTTTAATGATGTACAATTTTGTTGAACACAGAGTGAATTAGTGCGACAATTTTTTCGTGACAGCTGAAACAATCAGTTTCGGACTTAGATTTAAAAATATGTTAGTTTTTTAATGTATATTTAAAAAAAAAAAATAAGAACACTTAAACTCTGAATAATCTTTTATCATTTTTTATTATGCATTTCATTTAATTTAATTTAATTTCAAGAAACCGTAGAGTTCGAAGAGATTTTTAAAATTTAATTTTAAAAAGAAAAGTTTAGTAGTAGTAGTAGTATAAATGGCTGGGCAGCTTCTGCCTAGTGTTACACTTTACAGCCCTGAAACTAATAAATAATAAACAATTGTCCAATCTTGCTTTAAAAACATTTAAGCATCAATATTTAATAATCAATGATTAAGCCCTTTTATTTTTAATAAATAAAATTAAATACTTTTATTGTTTTCGGTATTTTTTGCCAAGTCATTTATTTGTTCGTTTGATTGTGTCTTAGCAGTGACCACTCTGTTTCGTTTATGATATTTTTTCTTGATCAATTGGTAAATATCTAATTCATTTGATGATTTTTGATATGACAATTCAATCATGTACTGAATACTTCTGTATAGATCAATTGGATACAAATTTTTAAGCCTCATGTTTCGAGCACTAAGCTTCAAATAGACATATTCTTTCATTTTATTGATACAAAACGCATTTCTTTTAGCAATCAATCGTTCATAACTTCGCCTGTATATGTAATAGACATCACAATCTTCTAAACACTTGGTGGTTTGCATATAGGTTGGCATATCGAAAATTATTTCACAAAGACCACTTATCTCGCCAGCACCTATGATCCCAATTTCGAAACTTTTGCTCTTCAACTGCCACTCGGCCTCAGCAAAAGTCTGATTACGCCGCTTGATTCCTATTGATCTATTCTGGCTTGATCGTCTTTAAAAAAAAAACATATATATTTTCCTTTTAAATTAGGTTTGAAAAATGCATTTTAAACACAAAACTGTTTTGACATTAAACATATTTAAAACTTAATAATAAAAAATACTAATTAATTTTAAATTATTTTTTTTCATATGAAATACTTTTTACAGGGGTCAAAAAAGAAAAAAGACAAGATTTTTAACACATTTTTGACAATTTTCTTGGATGAATTTTTCGAGTTCAGTGATACCAAAGTTATGTTTGGATAGATCTTGAAATTCTCTTGAATTATTGCTTTTACAGATCTAAAACAGATCTAAAAAAGCTCAAAATTTAGAAAAGTTATTCGGATTCAAATTAAATTTTAATAATTTAATTTTAAAAATTTTAGAAAAAATTTTGTACTCTTTTTTTTTTAAATTTTTTAATTTTTAACAAATTAAAAAATTTAGTCAGTAAATTTTAGTCAGTAATTTTAGATAAATTTTCTTATTTTAAAATTCACAATGCTAGAGCTGAAAAGCTCATTATCATCATCATTATCGGTCTGTTTGGTTAGATGTTACAACATCTTTGAACCAAACAAATGAACCAAGTTGATGCACAACTTGTTAGGCAATTTCTCGGGCAAACTGTTTGACCTGCTTTTAATTGTGTCCCTGTCTATAGAATTCATGAATGAGCTTAAATTCTTAAACTGGTTAACAATCTCTATCAGTTCATTTTCATGTGGGTTGTAGTGATTCTTCATGACTGATTTTAGAGTAGTTAGTTGGTTTTCTTAGAGTTATAATCAAGACATCAATAGAGGCTTCATGAATTAATGCAAAAAAAAATTATTGGGGTTTTCCTGCTCGTTTTTGAGCAGTGTATCATCAGGGACTCTTCTGTAAGTAGTGTACCAATATTGACAGTTGAAATTATTAGTTAATAAAAACTAAAATTTTGGTACCAATATTTTTTCAATATATTATTTTTAAAATAATGGATATACTTTATATAAATTTTGGTTAACTGCTAAATACCGTATACCCTTGCAAAGAGATGCATGCACCAAAAACCAAAACTAAAGTTTTAGCCCAAGCATCACGTTACATCTCGCCCATGTTAAACTTTCCCCCCTTTTGATGCGTGCATTAAAATGCAGATTTTTGGTGTTTAACGCCGCGTGTAAACCCAAAACTCAGTGGAAAACGCCGCGTTAATTCCTGAAAATCGAATTTAGATGCGGCATCATTAATACATATTAGTCATTAACTTATTTTTGAAATTCAAATTTAGATGCCGGGTTAAAAATTGAAAAAATAATTAATTCATAAATGATTAAAAATTATTTTTTTTTATTAAAAATACTTTTTCTAGTTTTAAGTGCGGGGGCTAATGTTTAGATTTTAAAGTAAAAATTTGAGGAAAAGATTCGAAAAAAAAATTTAAATTAATTATTTGGATATTAAAAAAATTAAAATGAATGAAAGCTAAAATCTAAGCTAAAATAAAGAGAAAGCGTGTATATTTCTTTTGAGTTTTAGCTTTAATACAACTGTATTTTATTTTAAAAGCATTTTAGTTTGAAAAATCTAATAACAACATATACATTTCTACTTTTTCCTCAAATTTTTACTCGGCTAAAAATTCAAAATTTTCTTCAATTCTTAAGAGCGTTTTACTGAGTTAAAATTAAATAATATTAAATTACCGATTTTACGGTTTAAAATTTGGGTGTAGAATAATTAACTTTGAAAATGCTAAGATTTTTTCTATTCTACATTTTTGTATAAATCTTAAGGAAAAAAAAGCCGAAAAAACAACTTGTTTTTAAAAAAAAAATCAAACATAATAGTATTCAAAATTTCTCTATTAATAAAATCTAATCATTTGATAGTTTTTTAGTTTATTGTTTGTGTTTTAAAATGAATTAATATTAAATTAATATTAAAGTTAATATTTCATTTTTTGTTTAAAATTTGGAAGAAACAGTTTGGTGTCGCATAAAAAAGCAAAAAATAAAAAAATTAACTTTCTTTTACTTACTCTAACAAATTGGCGGTCAAAGGTTTGTTTCTGTTTTCGGGTAACTTAAGCGGATACATGCGTGGATATTGAGCTTGATGTCTGGAAGAATTGACTATAACCTTAGCCTGACCACTTATGATAAAATAGATTCTGTCTGCGCTCTCATCCTGAATACCAAGATAGGAATCGTAAGGAATTATGTCCCTCTCAAGACACAGACTAAGCAATTTTTTCATCTTGGGGGCCCAATTTCCGAAAAAAGGCGACCTGTTTATGAACTGTTTTTTCTCATCTAACTTGCGTAGAGTCGGTGCCTGAAGACACCGAGCGTATAGTGCTTTATTGACCACCATTAGATCAGTTGTTTCATCAGCTATAATCGAAGCCGTCCGATTTTCTTCACTAACCAGAGCAATTTCTCCAAAGCCCTCACCGGCCCTCAAAGAAGTAACATAACTGCCCAATTTTTCTCTAATCTTGCGGCTCTTTTCGGCGCTCTCAACAAACGAGCTGTCCGTAAACGAGTCATTTAGAACACTGTCGTCCGCAATGAACGAGTCTTGCCAATCAATCCGATCATTTTCATCATGCTTTTGATGATTGATGTAAATGGATACTTTACCGCGCAGATTTATATAAAAACAATCACCAATGTCTCCCTGTTTAATAATAATGTCATTACAATTTTTTGTTTCAAAGCTACAATTTTTGATTATGTCCTTAACAATTTCTGAAATAAAAATAAAAAAAGTTAAACTTAAATTTTTTTAATTAATTTTAAAATTTAAATTAACCTGGTTTTAGATCGCCGAATACGGCGGATTTTTTTTTGAACAAGTTCAAGAACCAGGCGAGAATGTGGCGAATTTGGTCGTCAGTGCGCTTCTCGCTTGGCTTGGATATCACGTTGATTATGGACTGGTAGAGTGATGACATTTTACTTGATATTTTTTTTAATGCATTTCACTGTTACCATGCAAAGCTATATCTTATCAAAAATATAAAATAATTAAAGTAAAAAGCTTAAATGTAAAAGAAATTGAGTTAAGAAAATTGTCCAAAATAAAATAAAAATAAAATGTGACGCTCATTTAAAACTTATTTCGAGCTATTTAAACAAATGTCATTAATTATTGTTTTGCCTTTAATTTGTTTGCCAATTTTTCAAATAAAGAAATGAAATACAAAAAGTTGCGCAACAATTTGTTTTGGAAAAAGAAAAAAAGAAAATTTTTTTAGAACAAAATTGAATTCGATGTGCCCGAGGTAGGCTAATACCGAAACGGTATCGGATTAGTGTATCTCAAAAGAAAAGGTACGTAATCAAGTGAAAATAAATTTTAAATTTAATTTATGCATAGACGAGCAGTAGAGAGCGAGAGTGGTTGTTGAAACCAAGCAATTTCAACAAAAATTCTAAACTATCCATCGCCAGGTAAAAATACAAAAATCTTTCAATATGTTAATAAACTATGAAAAGTAAATATTTTTCTAAATTTTCGGTAGCTTTATAAATTATAGAAACTTTTTGGATTTTTGTGTGCCCTTATGATCCACAAATAAAGTTCTCAGAACAAAATTTATTTATCAAGTAATGAAAACTTAAACAAGAAAAGCCTCACTTTTATGTTTTCAAGGGCTAAATCAAAGGTTTTAATTCACTTTTCCAAAAAAAAAAAAGCCATCAATTACAAAATGATTCGTTTAGCACGACGCATTCATTATTCGTCACTAAGCTCATTTAATCGGTAGTTAAATACCTAAATTTTAAGTCTTATCACAATAACAACAAAAATTAATTATTTTATCATCTTAAAGTTATTTATTTATTGTTGGATACCATTGTTTTTTATCTTTGCTAATAATTGACTTGAGTTTTTCTAATTTCAAAAATTTTGTGTCATACAATATTTTAAATCTTAACAAAAACAAAAAATTTATATACTTGAAAAAAAAAATAAAAATTTTTGAATAGATTTTTTAATTATCAAATAAAGGATAAACTTGCAGTTAGTTTTAAAATTAAAATTTATTTAAATTGAGAAAATGATTTTGTTTTTTACATTACGTCCAAGAAAAATTATTCCTTTATTTTAAAATATAGGAATAATTTGAAACAGAATTTGGAAACAATTTCTTGGCTGGGACTTGGCTTTGGCAATTCCTTGGATTTAAGATTCAGAGTTGCTTAAATAATTTTTTTCCAGAAACAAAACAAATTGTATGTTCAAATAAAAGTAAAGTAAAGCTTAATAAATAAGGAAAAAATGAGTTGTTGATACAAGGTCTACAAAAAATTAAACAGAACATTTTTTTTGGTACTGCTAAAATAAATGAGCATTTGGCCAGATTTTTGAGTGAACCCAATTTGTCAAAATCGCCTTTTATTTGTCGTATTTTTTAGATTTAATATCAGGTAATCAATTTTAGAATAATATTTGCAGACACATTTACGAAAGGTTTTCTTTCCTAGGGATACCTAAAATTTATGCTTTTTTTATATGATTAAATCAAATAAAAATATTTGTTTCGTAAAATTGTTTAATGAGAAAAAAGTCAATAAAATTAAAAAAATTACACAACAATTAGTTTTCTAAAAAACAAGAATTAAAATTTTATTCCTAATTGTTAAAGTTGTTAATCGACACAATAAAAAACAATTTTTTTTAGTTATTCAAACAATGACTTTGTCATTTTCTAAAAGTTTTTAAATTAGTTATTAATAAATCCTTTCACTTGATAATGGATTTTGATAACAAGGGATAAGAAAATAATTTTAAAATTATCACATTTTAAATAAAATTTTGAACAAGTCTGTACAAAAGTTCAAAATTATCTTTAATTAAATCCTACTCTCACTTTATATAAAATTAAATTAAAAACGTTTAAAAAAAGTTTTAAACAACAATTATTAACACGATGATTTAATAATTTGTTAAAAAATTTATTCATAAAAAACACTGAAAATAAGATATAATTAACAACACTTGTGTTGAATCCTTCAAAAGAATAAAAAATTGTGAAAAAGATGCAATTTTGTCTATCGAACAATAATTGAGAATATTGCAAAATAAAACATTAAAACTTGGTAAAAAAGAGAAAGATGCTACTTTTTTTTCTTTTATTTTAATCTTAACGACTTCTTCATAAACCACGTGGTTATGGGCTAGGTGAGAAAATAGCTAGGTGGCTCGAAGACTTTTTGAGTATGAGAACTCAGCGAATTGTACTTGGTGATGGAGTTTCTAGATGGTCAAAGGTACTGAGTGGAGTTCCACAAGGGTCTGTACTTGGACCCCTGCTATTTGTTCTTTACATAAATGACCTACCTGACTGCGTTTCAAATAGAATGGAATTGTATGCAGATGACTCAAAAATACTCGGTATAGTTAATAATGTTTATGAGAGAGCGATGTTACAGAAAGATCTGGATGCAGTATGTCAATGGATAGAGGTTTGGCGTATGGGACTGTGTGCTAACAAATGTAAAGTAATGCATTTCGGCAGACTAAATGAAAGGCATAAATATACACAAAAAAGCAACAGGAATGTTATACTAGCGATCACAGAGTGTGAAAGGGATCTTGGAGTGATAGTTTCATCAGATTTAAAATGGACCAGCCAAGTGAAAAGTGCTTGTGCGAAAGCGAGTAGGGTGCTTGGAATGCTAAACATTTACAAGTAGAGAGGAAAGACTTTGGGTAAGATTGTAAGATCCATGGTATATCCATGGTAAGACCCCACCTAGATTGTGCAGTGCAGGTTTGGAATCCAAGTATGAAAATGGACGTGAATGCGTTGGTAAAGGTGCAAGAGAGGGCAACAAAAAACCTTTGTCTGTAAGAAATATGCTGTAGGACTGACAAAGCTGAGTGAAAGAAGAGTGAGAGGGGACTTGATTGAAATGTACAAATTAGTGAATGGAATAGAAAAGGTAAGCTTGGTCAAGAATCTAGTGAAAAAATCAGAAAACTAGTGACCAGCCGGGGCGTTAAGAGGAAATAGCATCAGAGTCCAGAGAGAAAGTTTCCCTCAAATTAGAAACGATTTTGCGGCTGCAGTAAATGCCAGACATGTATTTTTCTCAAACAGAGTAGTTGCATTGGAATAAGTTGCCAGAAAATGTGGTGAAATCCAAGTCAACAGCTAATTTTAAAATGGCTTTAGATAAGTTCAATGGAATCGGCTGCTCAGCTCTACACGGCCAATTGGCGGTAATGGGCTTAGACAATCTACATGTTAGGTGTCGCAGCAAGAACTACTACTACTAATACTACTACAACTACTATATTTTAATGATTTATATTTTATGCTGATACTAATTTTATTTTAATTCTACTGAAGAATATTAATTTTGATCAAATAAATAAGTAAAGATAGCTGATTAAGTAGTCATTAAACATAAAAAATTAAAATTTTTGAAGTTAATTATTTGTAATTATTGGAAAAAAACTTTATTCAAATCATTATTTAATTTTAAGAGTAGTAATAAGTGCTGTGCTGAGTAAAGCCAATAAGTATGATGCGAGTCAAACTTTGGCGCTCAATTTGTTTAGGGTACTGCTCATCCAAAGCAATCAATATTCTAATTTGTTGTTTTACTTATTTATTGAATAATGATTTGAATCTATTTCTGCAATTTTCTTTTAGCACAATATGCTACCAAGGGCGATCTCCTAGTAGACCTCCTCCGCAAGTTTGCTTGCTGTAGCTTATTATTATTATTAAAGTTTAAAGTTGACATTTTAAGTTGTTTTTAAACTATTGACCAAAGTTGTGTGACCATTTTTTTTTGGCAAACAATTCGATAAATTGGCTTCTCTATTTTTACTTTACTTAACAAAAAAAACGCCCAAGGCTTTACAATTCTTTTTTCTTCGAAAATATTGAATATTATTTTAAAAATTCAGCATGTTTAATGAAAAAGTTCAAATTTAATGAAACTTTAATTTTTGGCATTCAAAAAATTTTAAATTAAGCGTTCAAAAACTAATACATGCAAAAACGCCTAAAGTGTTTTTAGATCCTTTTGTCTTAAAATAAAAAAGAAGACTAATTGAAATTTTTTCTTAAAATTTGAAAAAACAAGCTCTAATATATATATACAGTGGTGATTTGACACTAGGGTTTTTACCTTTTTTTACGTAAAATTACGAAAATTTACGTAAAAAGTGGTAAATTTACGTAAATTTACGTAATTTTACGTAAAAAAAGGTAAAAACCCTAGTGTCAAATCACCACTGTATATTTTTCACTTATAAACTTAAATTATTTTTTCAAGTATTAACAATTTGACATTGAAAATCTTGAAGATGTTGATTATCAAAAAATATAACTTGTTTTTACCTTTATTGAACTTTTGCTTTTTAAAAAAAAATCAGGCATTTAAGTGTTAATAAAACACAAAATTCTGTTCACTTTTAACAGATAATTGTAAGTAAGTAAGTTTAAATTTTCTATGAAAATTAAATGTTAGATAAACAAAAAATTTGTTTGACTTGTATGAATTATGTGGATCAAGAAAATACAAGATAAAATATGAGACATAAGTTTTAACTCGCAAAATGCTCTGGATGAATTGTTGGTGACTCATTGCTTCAATAATTCACATATATTGTGTAATTTCATGCAAACCTTCCAAAAATTCCAAAAATAAAATTCTTTTTCATTAATTTAAATTGAAAAAATTTAGCATTTTTAACTCCGGAAATGAAACAACAAGAAAAAATATATTTCACTAAATTGAACAAAAAAAAACTAATTTTATAAACCCAGAAAATATTAATGATCAAATAAAATATCAATATTTTGAGATTTATTTTTTTTGTCTCTATGATCTATTCTATTTCGATTTTTTTTTCAATTTGTAAATTATTTTAATTAAATGCTAAAAGTCTGCTTAAATAATTTTGAATTAGGTGGCTAAAATTGAAAATAAATACAACTTACATTGTTAAGTTGGTTCATTTTTTAAAATAAATGAAAATTAAGATATGCGAAAATTGTAAACTTACATGAGAAATTTTTGTTTAAATTTCTTCTTTAAACTGGACTGTTAAACTTTTTTAAAATTACAGAAAAATGTGTTGAATTTGTTGTATTAATTTTCACAATGCCGTTGTCACAAATCTACAATGGGATAGCATTAGTTTTGTACCGATTTAATTCAACCGATTCAATAAACTAGAAAATTTTGCCTTTTTTTTTTTTCAATTAAATTCTAAAATAATTTTTGATGTAGACTATTGTAGTTTTTTTTTTCTGAGAGTGAATTTGAGTGATGAAAACCTGAGGTAAAACAAAAATCGATTTAAATTTAGAAAAAATTCTTTTTTTATTGATTAAAATAACTCTATTCATTTAAGGAGCAAAATAAAAAAAAAAGAAAAAAACAAATCAGCGCAAAACAAAAATAATAATTTACTCTAAAAATAATTTAATAAAGTTGTCAAATATATGTGTCAAGCATTTATAGATTCAAGTGTGTGTTTTTCTAAGCCATTGATTTCAAAATAAGCTTTTTCTTTCAATATTGGAAGAAGTTTTTTGTTTTTTTTCTCATATTTAAAAGAATAAATAAAAAAAACAAGACGAAAGAAAAAATATTTTGAGAGCCAAAACTTTTAGAAAACTTAGGGGTCTAGAACTAATGCTTAATTAAAAATATGCTTCTAATTTATGGCTCGGTTTTGCCGCAATCCGGGCACAAAATGTCCATTGCATCGGTCAAAAATCCGCGTCCCACCAAAGACGAATTGCATCTGTTGCACATAAAGCAGTCGTTGTGCCAGTGTCTGTCTTCAAACGAGATGTATTTGGTGCCACCAATACCTTTTTTAAATTAGAAAAAAAATTAATAACCAAAAAATGAAAAATTAAGTCTTCATGCGATTTTTCTTAAAAAAAAAATAAATAATAAAAACTCAGAGCAAACAATTACCTGAATTGAAATCAGGATTTACTTTAATTTAGGCAAATTTTTAAAGCCTTTATAAAAACTTAAAAAGAGTGTTAACTTACCAGTTATTGGTTTGTGACAAGCAAAGCACTTCTTGGCAAACAGCTTTCCGAAGCAGTCAGAGCAATAGGGATGGTCTTCTCTTGACGTGAATCGTTGTCCGGCCAAAGACTGTTGACAGTGAGTGCACACAAAGCACTCCTTGTGGTAGGGCTGATTCTTGTAGCTGACGCCACCTTGCGAAATTACTTTCATACATTCGGTGCACTTGGTCGCAAAATTATTCTCATAACAAGGCACACAATAAATCCTGTTCTCTTTGGGTATAAAGCTTTTGGTTCCGATGGCAGTGTCGCACGAGTAGCACAAAAAGCACGTCTCGTGAAACTGTTGTCCTTTGTATTCCATTTTTTTCATGCCCGGCTTGAATATTTGGGCACATTTGTCGCATCTGGACGCAAACGCCTGATTATAGCATTCGCTGCAGTACAACGAGTCGTTCTTGTTGCCGAACGGCTTGTCTACCAGCGGCAACTTGCACACATGACAAAAAAAGCACTTTTCGTGCCAATGTTTGTCCTTGTAGGACAAGTCTTTTGAATCGGTGCCGATTTTTTTGCGGCATTCCTCGCACTCGTTGGCAAACAAGTCCTCGTAGCATCTGATGCAATAGGGATGATCGTCTCTGAGGATGTAGCGCGAGCCCGTCAACGAATTGTCACAGTTCCAGCACGCAAAATGCTCTGGATGAATTGTTTGACTCATTGCTTTGGTCGCTTGATCGTTGTATATTAACTTTAAAATAAAATAAAAAAATAAAAATTGAGTTTTTTTTTGGTTGATTTTATTTCCAACTAGGCAATAGTTAATGCAAATTTTATAAGTTTATCAAAAAATAAAATCTTCACCAAACACACACACACACACACTTAAGTCTTGTTACCTTTTCTTGAAAAATTTAAATAAAATTTCAATTAATTTTCGTTGGGCAAACTATTAATTCAAGATTATAAAAGAGAATGAAAGAATGAAAGAGAGAAGCGGCAGAGGGAGGAGAGGGGAGATGAGGGAGGTGGTGTTAGAGAAAGAAAATTAGTTCCATTGGCATATGTGACCAATCGGTTGAGTTAAGTTTAACAATCGAGTTCTAAGCCATATACAACAGATCCGAGCAACAACAATAACAACAAAAAATTAATTCTAAAAATGAAAAAAAAAAAAAAGAGAAAAAAACCGAAAAAATTTGTTTTTTTCTTCATCAACATCATCATGACAACCAATTCTAATTTCTTTTTCTCTTCTACTAAATAAAACAAAAAAAAAGAAAAAATTTTAATAATTTTCTCTTAGCAAGTCTTGTGTGTGATGTGTAAAATGTAATTTTGTGCGCAACAGCACTTGAGCATCGACTAATCACACACAAAATTTAAGTTCATACTCTAAAACTATTGTGCGAACTTAGTTCACATTCCACAATGAGACTCAATGCAAATACTATAGCAATGCAACTTTGTAATGAACTCGGAACTATTTTATAATTAATAAAAATATTGTGCTTTTATTTTACAGTTTTAAAATTATTTATTTATCTGAAATAGACTATTTACTAGGAGCCCAGTATTGCTCACACAAATTCAATCAATTTTTGCCTGTGTGTCTGGTCCCTTACTGAACATTTGCAATTTTAGATGAATTTTGTTGCCCTCACAACAATTTACTATTTGACAAACAAATCGAACAATATTTTGATTAAAAGCAAACTTCCTTGTTTTGTTCGAGTTTTTCGAATAGCTCAAAAAATCCAAAATTTGTTGTCGTGTCGGCCATTTGGGAAAATTTAGAAAAAAAAAAGAGAGAAAGAGAAAAAGCACGAAATGCGCTCGAACACAAAAATGACGTTCTCTAGTCAAATTGTGATCAGAAATTTTTTCTTAAATCTTAAATCTTAGAAGAAAAAAAAAAGAAAAAAATTAGGTCACGAGCAAATTAACAAAAACTTAACCTCAATCTCAATACGCTTAGAGACCTAATACTGTAAAATACTTACAAGTCGCTTATTACTTTGACTATAACTATTATTATAATTATTAGAATTCGAGCTCTCCTTATTACTGTTATTTAAGCCACTGGACAAAGAATTAGAGGGACTAAGCTCGGCTTTTAGTGTGCTAGCGCTGCTCTTTCTCGACTCCTTATTTATCCACGTGCTTGGTTCGTTGGCGCCACTAGCCTCTCTTGACTTGTTTGTACTACTAGTGCTGCTCTTTCTCCATTCATGCACCGACAAATTGGCACCACTTGGCCCATTCACTTCGTATCTGCGCGCACTAACACTGCTCTTGATCGATTCGCGCACGGACAAATTGGCATCGTCCTCACCTCTAAACCCGCCACTATTGCTGCTCTTTCTCCACTCATGCATGGACAATTGGGAATCGTTGCCATGCTTAAATCCGCTACTATTACTGTTCTTTCTCGACTCGTTGTTCGTTGACAAATTAAGCGGACTGGCATCGACGTGTTGGTTGCTAGTGGAGCTGTTCTTGCGTGACTGGTCTTGTTTGAATGTGTGAGTGGCGCTATTTATCGACTGGTTAATCGAGCTTCGCTTGCTGACAGATGGATTGAACATGTTCAAGTTGGATATGTTCTCGGCAGAGCCAGAGGCCAATTGGGCCAGTCGCGGCTCGATTGTTATGCTGTCGCTTTTGGCATACTTGAACACAGAGTTGTTGGACGAGGCCGATGCACTTCGGTCTCTGGGCTCGTGTGCGATCGGCACTTGTAAGCAGATTTCCTCTTGATTAACTGATGATGATGATGCACCATCGCTGTCCTTTAAATTGTAGTCGAATTGTTGGCGATTTGCAGAGACGCGACGCAGATTTTTTTTGGCGTCGGTCAAATCGTTCACCAAATCGGTTACTCTGTAGTCGACTTCGTGGCCTTGTATCTCGTTCTCGATGCTGTCAACGCTTGGCGCACGAGTCAGCGAATTGTTAAGCTCGTTGCGACTCGACGTGCGCTGCTCTATGCTCGCGCTGTGCTCGTAAATGTCCGGAATTATGTTTGTGAAATGGCTGATCGGTTCTTCGTGCTGGTGGTGGTGTTGGTGGTGGGGGTGGTGGGGGTCGATTTCAGGCTCGGATAGACGATTAGGCGGCGATGACAGTGACGAGTTAAGACTGGACACCGAATGATGAGAAGGAGCATAGTTGGCCGGGTTTTGATAGATCTTGGTCGTTTTGGGCCTAGTGGTGCCGCTCAGTAAGCTCTCCGAATAATTGCTCTGTATCGAGTCGCCGATGGCCGCCGCCTGCATTGCATAGGACGGCACACGTTTCTTAACAAACACGTCAGTGATACCAGCACCTTCCAGTGCTCGTATTCGCTCGACTATACTCGAACTAGCCTCACTCATTGTCAGAAAAAGCTTACAGAACTATGCTAGACAATAAAAACAATGTATCTATATTTGAAAAATACAAATATATGAAAGAAATAAAGAAGAGACAGATAGAGACAGAGACAGAGAGGGAGAGATAAAAAAAGGAGACACTTGAGAGTGATTGTCGTCGTCTATTGAATCTATTTAATCTTTTCTTCTTATTTCTTTTTTTTTTTTTTGACATGATGACCAAGAAAATCGAAGATGACAACAAATGTATCAATTAGTTATGAGATTGCGGCTAAATGAGAAAAAAGGCCTTGAATTCGGACAAAGAATGTACAAAGTCCACATTTTTGCTTCACACTTTAAATTGGGTCAAATTTGGACTAATTAAATAAAATAAAATATAGTCCTATTTTGTTTTAGAATGTGAAGAACAAAAATAAAATACAAATAGCTTGACAAATTTTGTTTGACGAGCATTCATATCTATGACAATGAGACAAATATTTCTAATTGAATTCAAATATTAAAATTTGCCATTTTGGGAATATTGAACTTGTTTCCAAGTCACTCTTCCTTCGAGTTTTTTTTTCTCTCTCTTTCTCTCTCATTCTCTCTCTCTGTCTCTCTGTCTCTCTCTCTCTCTCTCTTTCATTTTTTTCTACAATTGCTCACGAAACATTCAAAAAATGTTCAAACAAATTTTTAAATATTTGATTTTGAAATAGGAATCGCGATTTCATCAATATTTGTCTAGACTTAGAATAACCAACTAAGGTCTCTTTTAATCATCAATTATCTTTGTTGATTAGCGCAAAATTAACTTTTTCAAGCTAAACACAAAATTTTTGCTACTAAAATAATAAAGAAAAAAATCAATCCCACTTTTAACATGTTACAATTAAAAATTTATAGAACAAAAAAAATCCAAATTTTTAATATCAATCTCCAAGTTGTTTGTACATTTTAGCGACACGACTTGGTTTGCAGAACAAATTTTAGTCATTAAGAAAAAAAAAAATCACAATACCTTATTATAATCTTACACCAAATTTAACAGACAAGGCTAAAACTTTAAATTGATATTTAATAAAGATAATTTAGAAGTAGAGGATTCATAGATGCTTGCAAAAATGTAGAATAATTAAAATCAAAATTTAAAATTTTTAATTTTTTAAATAGTAAATTACTTAAAAATCTTAGTATGATGCTGGTCAAGGCTTTTGGTTTTATTCAAAGAAAAGAAGCAGTAGTCTCCGGTCTAAGCTTTTATTTTTCTAATGGACATAGATTGTGTTCAAAAAGACATTTTGGAAAATTATTGACATGGAGATTTTTCATTTCTAAAGCTTTTAAAGACAAACAAGCCTTTTTCGTTTACTTTCAGTAAAAGTAAAGAAATTTTTGTAAGAAACAATGTTACTCAATAAATAAATTTATAATTGTGAAATTTTAACCTGGTAAAAAAATAAAACTTAACCTCCTAAAAAAGCTTTTTACTTTGAAAAATGATTAAACATAAAATTATCAGGTAAATTGAAAAAAAATTAATACTCACATTCTTAATCAGCACATTAAGATCTTTGAGAATATACCAAAAAAAAATTTATTTCCTTTATTTATTTAAAAAAATGCAACACTAATTGAGATGATTCAAATAATGAAAATGGAATGGAAAAAAACTTTCTCCTGTTAACCTAATAAGAAACTTCATTTAAAAACTCATTACGAATCGCGGAAAATTCTTTGTCAGTACTGTTCAATTGCCAGTAAATTATATTTGTTTTATAGATTTTTCAAATTTTTTGGATTGCTAAGCCAAAATCGTACACAATATAGAAATGTGCACCCTGAAGGAAAATGCTGAACATTCGCGAATTTTATTATCACAAACAAATATTTTACAACTTTTTTTTTGTATATCTTTCTAAATAAATAAAACATCCCATTGACTATTTATTGCTTCTCAACATATTTTTTGACTTAAAATTTTCGAGATTAAATAAATTGACAAGTTAGTCACTCATCAAACCTTAAACAATAGCCTGATAGCTAATCTTTAAAAAATATCAACAAGGTTATCAATTCCTCACGAACAACTTCAAGAAACTCTTTCTCTCTCTCTGTCTCTATCTGTCTCTATCTCTTTTTAAAATAAGCTTTAAGTGTCATTTGTTGCAAAAATTCAATTACTTCATTCATTCATTTTACACACAAACAAACAAAATACTTCTCTGTAAATTCAAAATCTCAATCTAAGATCTCATCGGTTCAAACTACCAAAATAACTTTTATGTGTCTATTTAGCCATTAATTAAATTGATATCATTGTCGAAATCAATGGTCTATGTAATTTACTCAGATTATCAGATGACATATACAAACAAAAGATTAGAACAACAAGCCTAGAAGCCAAATAGAAGTACTTTTAGATGGAGATAATGTTAAATGGTGCGCTCTGAATTTGGAATCTGGGATATCATTAGTCTATGACTGGTCACTAAAGATCTGAAGTTTTTAAAATGGATTTTAGTTCCTATTAAAAATAACCATAGATAGTTCTTTTTCTTTATTCTACTGCTGGTTTGAAACAACTGGCCTTTTCACAGTTCGAGTTTCTCAACTACTGATTCAGCTTAACTGCCTATGTTTGATTTTTACTCCAATTGATTTTTGCTGGGCTCTACTAATTTTGACTCTGCCTAAAGGCCTAGCCATAAATACAAATGAGACAGTTAAAATTGATTACAAGAAATGGTGTAAATCTTGACACTTAGAAATTTGGTTAGGACAAGAAATTAGGAAACATTAGCTTAAGTATCATACACAAGTTAAGTAAAACAGCTTTTTGGTCAAACAATTAAATTTGGTCGGAACTTGACTACAACGACTAGTCTCAGTCTCTAACATCAAAAAAACCTGAATACTCAAGTGTTTCTGTCAAAAGGTAGAAAAATGCTCTAAACTCCAAGACGTTTATTTAATAAAAGTAATAAATTTAGAATTTTTGTTTTCTAGAATTTACTCGACTCTTTTAAAAAACACTAAATTTAAAATTTAATTTATAAAAGCGTTTTAAAAAATTTAAATTTTGAAACTATTTAATAAACAAAAAAGAAAGCTATTTAAATAAACAGCATTAGTGTTAGCCACAGTCTATAGCTCAAAAAGTGTAATTGATTATTTTGTATTGATAAGAGTTAAGCAAAAACATTTTTGTCAAAGACGATTTCACTACAAATAAAAACTACTAATTGAAGTGGTTAAGGTATGAAGTAAGCCTTAAGCAAATATCAAAAAGCCATACTTTTTAGTGCTAAATTTTTTTTTTTAAATAGTTACTTCAAGTAAATAGAATAAAAAGCGATCGTGACTTAAAATTAAAAAGAAATATTTGAGATAAAATTTAAAATGAGAAAAATAATAAAATCTAAACAAAAATTTGGCATTCATTTACAAAGCGTCACTAATACTTCTTGAAATTTGTGATCCGATTAGTAAAAAAACTATCGTTTAGAGACTAGCTTAATTAGATTTTAAACCAATAATTTAAATTTGCATAATTAAAACAAATTTAATTAAATTACTTTAATGAGGAGAGTGATAATTTACTTCCTTATCAATGTAAAATTTTGATCGGAAAAAGTATTTTTTTTTTAAGCATAATTTTGTCTTTGCTTTTAAATCGTTCGGAACCAAATTAAAGTTGTTATTAAAATTTATAGAACTAATATTGATGTAAATTACCATGATAGAAAATTAAATGTTACATTAAATGTGAATTTAATGTAAAAATTAAAGAATCGCTTGAAAAAAAAAAATATTTTTTCAATTTTTTGTTCAAATTCTCAATTCTCACCTTCCATCTGTTTCAATCTTTTTCTCAAATAAAAATCCTAGTGAGGTGGACCGGAAATGAGTTAACAGCGCGTCTAAGCGTTCTTGAATAAATTGTTTTCATAAAGAATTTAGGGTTTTTTCTTGAAAATTTCAGGTTTGCGACTTAGTAGAACTAGTAATGCTTATTTTTTTGTTAAAATGAGAATATTAAATAAGCTATTAAAAATAAATTCAAATTCCAAAGCTTTTTTTCTTGATATTCGTTTCTTAATACAACAGCGATATTATGAGTTGGGTTGTTTTCTGCAAAAATTTAAAACATAAAATTTAAATTCAACTAATTTAATTAAATCTCATTTTGAAAATTTTAATTTTAATTTTTTTCAAAATACCTTTTGGAACACAAAAATCAATAAACATTTAATTTTGAAAATTTGACCCAAAGTTCTCTTAATTTTGGACTAAATATTCTCTTCGAAAACAAAGACATGCGGAGACTCATTAGAGCCGATTAATCCTGAGCTTAAAGCCTAATCCTGAAAAAAAGCGGATTCATTTAATTACTGAAGCTAAATTGTGCGCATTTTATTTGCCTGTTCGAGTGACCAGGGGGTCAGAAATCTAGATTGTAAAAATTAATAAACAAATAAGTCACATCGGTCATTTGAAACATTAAAAAAAATTAATTTTCTTCAAAAGTTAAAATCAAACGAAAAAAATCTCTATGGAATAAACTGAAAACTTAAAATGAAATCAAATTCACCTGTGAATTTATTTCTAAAAAAAAACCTCCTAAACAATTGACATAAAATTCAGGTTTCAGTTATTATTACAGAAGACTCAAAGCTATTTAATTATGTAAGAAAAGCATGGTTCTACTACAAAGGAAAACAAAAAATATACATCATTGGAGCTGGCTCGGCTTGTCATGTAGAAGTCTCCATTTTTGCGTATTTTGACACTCGCTCTTTCATTGCTTGAATGCGGTCTTGTCACTTCAAAGTAGTTTTGGTTTATTCTCTCAACATAGTGGTCCATTCGGTCGTCGTAGTACGAGTAACCAGGCGAGCGATATCGGGACGACCTGTTTGACATGGCACTCACACGCTCTGGCAAATAATGGCTATACATGCTTAATATCTTGCTATCACAGTCAGAAATTAGCTTTTGAAATTTTTAAACAGAAATTATGTTCCAATCTGCTTAAGGTGTTCGCTTTTGAAAATTTTCTAAAATCATTTAAAAAAAAGACTCTCTTTTCTATTTGTTAGTTCAACATGCAGTTGTTATTTTTTATGTTTAGAACATAACACAAAATGATTAAATTTCAATTGTTACCTTTTGCTGTACGTATCCGAAAGGATTTCAGCAATAAATAGATCTAAAATTAATTTTTTTCAAACATATTAAAATATTGTCTTTCTAAGGTTTAATGTTTTTTTGGTTTGCAAGTCTCATCTGTACTCGTCTTTCAAGTATCTTTTAATTCAAACAAAATTGCGTAACAATATTTTTTTAAAGGAAATTATTTTAAAATTATTCATAAATGCATGATATTTTTTTTGTTAAACTAAATTACTGTAAATATTTGTTAGAAAGAAAAGTTGAGAGAAAAATAAAAACCAAACCTTTGAGCAAATATTTTTTTCAATTACTTTCAAAAGATTACTTAAGTAAATTGATACTTATTGATTAATGGCAATATTAAATAAGATAATAAAATAAAAAGGAGGTTTTTATTTAAAATAAACGCTTAAATGAAGAAGCGCGTTTGAACACCTACATCACAATTGCATTAACTTAAATTCTAGTTTATTTTCAAACTAACTAATTACTTACTTCATAGCTTTTAGATCTATGCGATATCTTTATATCACTACCTGGAGTTTGAATAGCTACATCCAAATTGATCATGGGCGACTTGGCGTGCTTGTTCAAACATTCTTGATTGAGCTTGCTCGAATAAACTCTTTCGATGGGAATTTCTACAGAGTTGCGATTCAGGCTCGATGAAGACTTGGAATGAAAGAGCCTGTCGCGAGCACTATCATGGTAGTAAAAGTACCTATTTGTGTGGTCATTGTGCAACGAGTTTTTCAGAATTCCTTTGTAGTCCGCAAGTGTGCTTGATGGAGAGCGGTGCAAATCAATGTTTGAGTATCTGGGAGACACACTGCGGTATGTGGCCCGATTACTTGTCTCATATCTAGTCTCTGACGTATTATAAAAGCTGAAATATCTTGAGTGAACCATTTTAAGTTTTCAAACAAATAAAAAATAGAATAAAAATTTTGTTTTTTCTTCTAAATTTTGTTCTATTCAAGTTATGCAATCAGCTTCCTTAAGAGAATACTTTCGTTATACTCAAGAGATCTTTAATTGTAGAAGTGCTTGTTCTTGTGGGCAACTTGATTCAATGTGAGGGCCAGGTGTTTTAAAAGAGTCTAAATTAAGATAGACTCTCAAAATTCTACTTGCGAGTGATAAAATAAAATTTAAATTTTTGAAATCGATTACTCTCAAATCAACTATTGTCACGATTGTTTTTAAAAATAATTAAGCTCGTATGTGCTACAAGGTTACATAATTCTAAGTACACAGTATCATACTATTTATTTTCAAAGTCGAAAAAAAAATAATGTTTTTATTTACTTCTTAAATCATGCAATTATTTGAAGCTTAATTCGATCAGTGTCAATTAAATAAAATCAAATTTGTTTGTCAGGAATCCTTTGTATCACGCTAAGTTAGTCCAAAATTAGAGAAAAGGATTTAGAAAATACTACGAACTAGTCAAGAGTATTTAAAGCACTCTTTGAATCAGCTAGAGTTGATGTTAAAGCTTAGTGCCAAGGATGAGTGTAAAGTAAAATTCAAAGTAACATACCTCATCGCATATACCACATCTGGATCTGAACAAATCTCCGTAATGTCTCACACAATAAAGCTTATTGTTGTGCATGCAATAAGCCAAATCAGCCATAAAATGTTCGCAAGTTGAACACTTGAAGCAATTTGGATGATAGGCAAAATTTTTATAGTAGGACAATATATTCTTTTTGTCCATTGCTTGAACATAAACTGTTCCTGTCAAAATCTGAAAGTGACATTTGTTGCATTGCTTTGTTGTAAAGCCAGTTTAAAATATTTATTATATTAAAATTAAATGAATTTTATTACTAAATTTTTAAGGGAATTTTTCATGCAAAGACCAATATCGAAAGCTAGCAAGCTTCTGTTAGACAGAAAATCAGAGAAGCTTTTTCTTGCGCTGTCATTTTTTAAAAATCGGTTAAACTCAATCACTAAATCTGACTTTGGTATCTGATGAAATAGGCGCTTTTTGCGATTATTAATGCCCAGTTGCTCTAACGGTACCTGATCTAGAGAAAAATGTGAAAAAAATTCCTCTACCTCCATCTCGCTTAAACATGGTGGTATCCAGTCATAATTTTCCATTTCACTCAAAAACAATTTAATTTTTTTATTTTATTCTTTTTTTAAATAATAATAATCATTAAAGTTGTAAAACTTTGCATATCAGCTTATCATTAAAAATATTTTAGTTTGCAATTCAAATTTTCTATCTTTTCACAATTTTATCATTGTTCAAAAAATTAGCTATGAAAAAATTCATTTTTTAAATTTTGCCTAATTATGCTATTGATTCGAAAGAATTTAAATACATGGTTTAAATTTATTTACTTTGGATTTGCATAACACAAGATAATAAACTTTTGATAAATTAAAATTCATCATTAGTTAAGTTAAGACTTTGAAAGTGATTAAAAAAATTTTAATTCAAATGCTTTTAAATTTTTTTAAATATTCTTTTGAGAATTTTTTTTAAGTATTTTTAAGAGAATATGTATTGAAACAAAATCAAATAAACTACTTTAAAAAATTTTATTAAAAAAAAGATGAATTCAAAACTAAGATTCTGTTCTACATAAGCAAATAAATAAAAATTAATTTTTTTTTTCAAAACAAATTACTTTTCTTCAATCTTGTTTTTGAAAATTAATAATTCAAATTTTCTAAATACTATTTTTATTTTCTTTTATAAAAAAAAATCGAGATTGAATATTCAGGTAAAAAGCAAACTATTTTACTACTAAAATTTGAACTCTGCTATTAATTAATAAAAATTTAATTTGATAATTAAACGAAAAATTTTAGAATCGACTTTAGAGATTAACAGCTAAAATTTAATTTGTTTATCTTTAGTTAAAAAGTCAAAAATGATAGTTAAATTCACAAAAATTTTATTTTTTCAATTTACATTTTAATTTGAATTTCGAATATATTAAATTTAATTTAAGATTTAATAAAACATCAAACAAAAATATTTTTTTCCAAGCAAATAAAAAAGCTCAATTATTTTTGAAATTTCGATTGTTTACAAAAATATGAAAAATTTTAACACCTTAGTTTTCTCACTTAGTTGATTTCAGTTTCTATAACTACTGGCAATTGAATCGAAATTTTAACAAAAAAAAATCTCTAATTAGTATAATTTATAAAGTATAAACAAAAATTTAAGCTAATCCAAATGTATCAATAATTATGTCAATACCAGAACTGCCACCACTTAAAACTCATCGCAAATTAAATTTAAAAAAAGCCATTGATCAAGTAAACAATAATTATTCGGCTTGTCAAGATTATGGTGCTACCAGCCAGGCGTATAGACCTTCTTTAAACTCTGATGATAAAAATTTTATTAAAATTTTAAAAACTTCGACTACTGGCCCTATTTATGACAAATACAAGAGAGCAAATTTTCCATTTTTGGATTCCCTTGAATCCAACAAAGACAAAAATGATTTTAAACTTACTAGTATTGATGACTATCGAGCTGAAATAAGCCGTTTTGTAGTAGATATTGACGAAATTCGTAATTAATTCATGTAAACATTTGTTTTAATTAAAATTTATTTTTTTTAGTTGCCGCTGAGTCTCAGCAAGTAGTACATTTTAGCGAGGCAAACCAAAATCTTTTAACTGAGAGAATAAGTGTAAGTAAATGGAATAAGGAGAAACGAAATTATTTTACCCATTTTTTTTTCAGACGCCAAAAAAAAATGCTATTATTTTATGGGAAGATCTTCAAAACAATGAAAAGATTGGTAATATTAGAAAAATTAATTTTATTTTATTTTAACTAAAAAAATTAAGATGAGAATGATCCAATATGTCATATATTGAGACAGCGAAAAAAATTTGGCTGGAACACAAAGCTGCCAATACATGGCGAAGGTGCCAAACAAGCATTGAATGATTACGTGGACAGAGTCGACACTGAGATGAAAAAAACTCTAAATGATAATGGAGAATATGTAATAGGTGTTTGCTTAAGTGATATCATAAATAATATTGTATACTCGCCATATAATCTTAAATCTATTAAATACGAGAAAGTTGAAAATTTTAATGTTTATTACATTATCACCGCATCTTGTGTTACCAGAGTAATTTGGGCCAAAATTTTAAAGAATCAAGCAATAAAAAGATTTTTTATTTAGATTGATAAAAGATCAAGTGAAATCGAGGTTCGTAACTCTATGAAATGGATTTGGGAAAAAAGACTATTCGATATGCTCAGAAAGATAAAAATATTCAAAATGTTCAGAGTGTGGAAAAATTTTGGAACATGGCGATCAGCAATTAGAGGATATAAAAAATCACGTTCCAAGTAAAAAAAAAAATTTAATTGTCATAAAAAAATATAGGGTTTAGTACAAAAGAACAGAACAAAGTGTAACAAATTAAATACCTTTTTTTCTTTTATTCAATTTTTTTACATTTTTCTCTGTTCTTTTTTTGTATCATTTAGTACTAAATTTCACAAAATCAAAATAAATTTTATTTGAAAAAATAAAATAAACAAAATTTTAACAAAAATAATTTTTTTAATTTCAAGAGAATTTCTGAGCCGGAGACTTTTTTCAGCAAATGAAATTTTCCAAAAAACTTTGCTTCATGTTAGAGATTTATGTGAACGAGCATCCGGAAGCAAAACTGGACTCGGCGAGGGTAAACACGCCATTCTAATGGTAAAAATAGATCCGAACTCGACTCATTCACTTGAGGACTTTAGTCGAATACAGTACGAGCAAATTGACCAAGCGTTTAATAAGCTCAAACTAATTCAGCAAGAAGTGATCAATTTAGCATATGTGTCATGCATTACTGTCGGTCAATTGGAAGGAATTGATTTCGATGCTTTTTTTGACTTTGAAAATTTTACGCATGAAGAAACTTTTATTGACAACTATCTTAAGCATAGACAAACAAAAACAACAAAGCTAAGAGACACTTCATTAATTCAAGCACCCAAACGCAGCAAAGGTCCATGTTATGCAGTTCGCAACGAATGGAGATACATATTGCAAAGAATATGCCAGTTTTTGAGAATGATCGACTATCTAATTCAAGAGCTGTTACACCGAGTGGTAAAAACATCAGTTCGACTTTTGAATGATTATGTGATGAAATCGGTTGGCTTTAGGAAAAGTCTGGACTCGCCGATTTCCAAAGATTTGTCGAAAAAAAGCATGATCAGCACTACGGACATGAGTGACTCTTACGAGAGCTTTGAGTACGACTTTCAGCTGATCAAACAAGATTATGATGCATATGTTAATGTTAAAAATATCAAGACTCACAAGGATATAGATAAAGTAAAAATCTTTTTTCAAAAAAAATTTTTATTTATTTAATTTTGGTGATTAAGCTAATGGAAGAAATACGAACTCAAGAGACAGTTGAAAAAATTTATGAACCTATTTTCATCACTGATCTTTTGCTTAATGTTAAAAAAAGTGATAATTATGAAGATTCGGATGAAGAAGAAGAGGACGACGATGAAGCTATTGGTAAGAGTTATTTCCATGATAGAAAATATTATGTCGTTCAAATTTTAGAACAAAATGAAATTCCAAAAATCGAGAATTAATAAAACCTTTTTTTTTTATTAAGTTTAAAATTGGCTTGAAATTTTAAAAATAATTAAAAACTTGCATAAACACTAAAACGTACATATATTTTATTGCAGATTATCTATACAAAGTAGATTTAGCTGATAAGATTGTAAATTGTAAATCTCATCAAGGATTATTACAATTTACAGAACAAATTTTAAACTTTTAGGAAAAAAAATCAATTATTTTGAATATATTTTCTGATTTTTTGTTCTAAAAATTTTTTGGTCCTTTGAATTCCAATTGATTATTAATATTTTTAAAAATTCATTTTATCATAGAAAAATATTAGCACTGGTAGTGCGGCTCTGTAAAACAGACTTCAATTTTTCCTTTTTCAAAATAAAAAAAAAATTTTCCCCTTTTTTCGGCAAATTGAAGTCTCAAATCAAATATTTAAGACCAAAACGATCATTAAAAATTGTAGAACTTAGTTAATCTAATGATTTTGATAATTTTAAAAAAGAAATTCAGAAATTTTTATTCTTTCATTCAAACTAAAATATAATAATAATTTTATTTTTCCACTTAAAAAAATTAAAATTTTTTATCTTTGTGAGATTTTATTAAAATAAATTAAAAAATTTAAACCTTTTAAAGTTCATTAAAATGGGATATTTTAAGATTTTATAAATGAAAATATACTTCAAATAACATGTCAAGTAATTACTTAGGAGAATAATTATTTTTTTTCTATAATTAAAAAAAAATTACATTTTATTTTAAATTCTATTTTGACCTTTTGATTTTGATCTCCAGCTTCAATTTTCCATTTTTTCTCATTTTTTACTCTAAAAAGATAAAATGAAAATTTTAAAAAAATATATTAAAACCAAAAAATAATATAAAACCATGATAAAATAATGTTTTAAAAATTAGGAAAGATATAGTTTGCTTAAACTCTTCGAAAACCATATTAATTTAATAATTTATTGATAATAACTGTATGCATTTTCTCAATTAATTAAAAAAAAATCTCAAGCAAGTTCAAAATCGACTCTAA
Source organism: Brachionus manjavacas (assembly GCA_019054805.1). Taxonomy (NCBI): domain Eukaryota; kingdom Metazoa; phylum Rotifera; class Eurotatoria; order Ploima; family Brachionidae; genus Brachionus; species Brachionus manjavacas. Next base: position 1,900,252 of record JAHQIY010000016.1, on the reverse strand, counting down.
ATCTCAAGTCGGTGTTGGAACTGATTTTAAAACTGATAAATAATTATTTTATTATTAAAGCCGATTCAAATCGATTCGATGATGATGTGTTAAGTCGCACGGGTAAAAAGTTCCTTTCAGTTATTGTGTCACTCAGTCCTGATCAGTCAGAATTCAAAAATTTCTTCAAAGATCTAATTTCAAAATACGAAGAAACAGCTGGCAAAATACAAACCCTACTACACGAACCTAAATTCGAGCTGTTCTATCAAGTGCCAATATATGAATTAACTCGCGGAGAACGCGAAATGAAGCTAAGTCTTAATTTTGACGATCAAATAAAATCACCTTGGCCCGAGGTCGAGTTTTTGTTTGGCGAAGACGAAGAATACCAAGACATTGTGGCAGATGTAATGAAGAGTGTCACCACTAGTTTGACCAGTGTCACATCATATTCGAATACTTACAAAGAATACTGCCAAATGGTCGAATCCACAATTAAGCTCAACATAGAGAAACTAATTCAAAAACAAACATTTACACCCGATGATTTTTATGTCTTACTCGCCAAGCACACAGAACAAGTAATTAACTTTAGATTTAGATTTCTTTATTTAAAATTGACTCGTTCCTGATTAGGATAAATTACACAATTTTTTGTATAAATATTTCTAGTTTAAAGACAAGAACCAAAGTAAAAAATAATTATAGACATTTTTCAAAGCGTAAGGAAAGAGTCAGTTAGTGTGACGACTTAATTTTTTTGAGCGAATTCGTGCATTGATTTCTGCTCCAGCTTTTTATGACTTGGTGCATAGTTGACATTTTATGGTATTGGTAACTGTCTTGGAATTTGATATGCTTGGGAGACTAGCAGTGGTTGACGTGTTGTATAGGGGTCGGATTCACCGTTTCTGAGTGTTCTGAGACATTTCTGTACGAAACTGTTTCCATTTGCTTTGATTCTTGTTTTGTTGCAGCTGATTTGACAAATAGCCTTGCTTTTGTCCGATACCTTATTGAGTTTGCTAGTGAGTGGATGGCCGGGTTCATCAATTACATTAGTTTTTTAAACACCCAGGACTTATTTGATTAATTTATTTTTTTGATGACTTAAATAAAATTTAAAATAATTTTTTGGCAGCATTTTTTAGCTTAAGAATACTTTATTTGTATGAATTCTCTCCATAATTAAGCTAAGAAGTTAATAAATGAAATTAATAATAAAAAATTATATTAATTAATTATATTATATTATATAATTAATAATAATAAAAAAGTTAATAAAAAAATTAATTTTAAATATTTTGTATTTGGGAATATTATTTCGGTACAATCTAATTCTAATTCGATGCTAAATGATAAAAATTAAAAAATAAAAACTAGTGTTTGAGAATAATTTGTCAGTATTTTCTTCTGACAGGCTTGTTAACAAAGGAGTATGTTTGATAGAAGTAAATTTAATTTTTTAGAAATTATGCAAATAAGAATAAAATTATTGAAAAAAAAAATAAACAAAACATTGTCAAAGCTTAAAAATATTTGGATTGATCATCAATTTTATTTTTGATTTAAAATTTTTTTATTATTTTTAATTTTTGTGTCAAAAAGAAAAACCCTTTGTGTTTAAGTTTAATAAAATAGAGAAATTGATTTTGCTTTGGTAAGAATCTTAAAATCTCATTGAAATTGAAAAACTTCATTGTCTTTAAAATATTTTTAATCCTTTAAATATTAACAAAATCTTATTAGTTATTTTTATAGATTAATTCAATTGATACAATGGTGACAAACAAGCGTGTCTGTTTTTTTAATTTTAGAGCCAACAAATTCCAGAGTGAATGTCGTCCATACCCAAATCACGTGATATCAACATTGGACTCATTCATGCCAACAATGGCCGTGAAACGAAACGAAAAACTGCAAGAAACGATGCGAGATGCGCTAAAAATGTTAGATCGTGATCCCACATCTGTCGAAGACTTTGTCGAGCACTTGTCAATTCTTACCCGAATTAACAATGAATTACCTGCTTTGGAAAACGAATTTCTCATTGTGACGCGTTTATTTACCATTGCCAATGACTTCAACCTCAGCATCACTCCAGAACAATACGCTTTTTTCAAATCTCTCGGCTCCATATTTCACCATCTAAAGACAAGCTTGTTGTACACAGAAGCCCAGTCGGAAGAAAACATTCGCAAATTTACTGTAGATTTGGGAGTCTTGATTGGCAAAGTGCACAATGAATCAATTGATTTGAGAGTTCGGCTTCAATCGCCGGTACTGTTGTCTTCTGACACAACATCCCAGGTTGCCAAAGAGAATCTGACTCTTTTTCAAGAGATGATTGAAAAACTAGTCGAAAAAGCCAAGAATTACGCTGCCTATCAAGAACGCTTTGGCAATACTTTGAAACAAGTAAAGAGAAAAACAGCCCAAGAGTTTACAATTCAAGACTATAGTCGATCCGGAGTGAGCATACTAACTCTTCAATCGGAGTTAAATGAACTAGAGCACGACATCAGTCTTAGACGCTTATTGTGGAAGTCGATTGAAGAATGGGATTTGTTGGTCAGAGAATGGTTGAGCAAACTACTCGATGAGATCAAGGTCGATTTGATCCAAAAAGATGTGAACAGATTCACCCAAAATATCTACTTATTAGAAAAAGGTCTCCCACACAACGATCTTGTTCCCAAGCTGAAGAACAAGATTATGGATTTTAAGAAAGCGTTGCCAATTATTATAGCCCTAAGAAATCCAAGCTTAAAGGCCAGACATTATGCTCAATTGAAACACCTGATCGGTCACGATTTGCTTAATGACAATCAAAAGATTACAATGAGTGTTCTGCTTGATGCCGACGTGAGTACACAAATAAAACTAATCAAAATTTTGGACAAATTAATTAATTTTGTTTACAGATCGAAAATTATATTAAATATAGCATTAAATTTAGGAGAGATTCGGTACTAAGACTTGTTCTCTTTAAATATGTTTTAAATTTGATTTAGTTTAGAATCATTTTTAAAACTTCTCTTTATGTTCGTACACAACACCATTTAATCCCTTCTTGTACCTTTTCGGATGTTCGACGCCTTCACCACTCTTTATCCCGCTATTTTATTTTAAGAATATATAATTATAATTAAAAAAAAAAGATGAAAAAAGTCAAGTAAAAATATTTAATAAATACATTTTTTAAGGTAATTTATTTTTAAGACCTTGCCGTATATTTCTAAGATATGTAAACTAGTAAATGTACTAGCTTATCTGTAATCATAAAAAAATATTTCTGATTATTTTATTTTTTCACTAATTTACTGAGACAAAGGAGTGTAAGACATTTTTCAATTTTGGAGCAGAAAAAAAGACAATGTGAATTTTCATTCAAACCTTCCAAAAATTAGAAAAACAAAATTATTTTTCATTAGTTTAAATTGATAAAATTGAGCTTTTTTAACATTAATGATGAAACAACATGTAACAAAATATGTTTCACTTAATTAAAAAAAAAATTATTAATTTTCATCATTAAATATTAATCGTCATAATTTTTTTTCGCAATTTAAATGTTTAAATTCTTTTATTTCTATTTAAAAAATTTTGAATTAAATGGTTATAATTGTAAAAATATAATTTTTCAAATATAAATTAACACACAATTTGATTTAAATAATCAATTTATTGGCAAATATTTCATTATTTTTTTTACTGGACTGATAAATGAAACATTGTTTGTTTCACCTTTAAAAACTTACAGAAAAACCTGAAGTACAAAATCCATATTATAATTGAGAAATAAAATTTTGTATTGGAATTTTTGTATGAAAATTCACAATGGCAAAAAAAATAAAAATAAAAATTCAAATAACTTTTTTTTTAATAGTCTATTCAAAAACTCTTCAATTTAATTTTAGTGATTTACTAATATATTTAGACATTTTAAAGAGACTAGATTAGGCTAATACAAAATTTTTGCCATGCCACTTGGTAAAAGTGATTAATTGTAAAAATAAGAAAGAAATTTTGAACCGAATGAATTTCAAAAATCGATCGAATTTTAGCCAAAACTATTTTAAAGACTAATATATCAATTAAGAGAAAAATATCTCAAATTTATGACTTTAGGCCGACTCTTTCAAGCATTTTAATTTTTTTTTTATTTATTTGTTTTCTGTACCGAGCTAGAGCTCCTTCAGAATATATTATTAAATAAATAAAAATAAAAATAGATTTAATAAAATAAGATAAAATAAAAATTAAGTAAATAAGCTAAAGAATGTAAAGAAAGTTTAAAAGACATATATTGAAAATTTGTTACATGTGACAGTTGTTTACATAGTTAAAGCTTCAGGAAAAAAAGAGGAAATAGTAAGGTAGCAATTACACATTGAAGTTGAGTATTCATTATATCTTGATTCGAAACCTTGTTTGTATTCCTCCACTAGTATGACAATCAATGGAATAGAATGACTCAGTCCTGTCCCAACATATCTCTCAGTCAACTCAAAAAGCCAATTCGAGACTGCTAGTAATTTAAGTTTATTAAAAGCCTCATGATGCACAATGTTGGAGGGAGTATCATATTTTAACTTAAGGATAGATCTGACTGCTGTATTCTGAATTGCTTTTAGTTTTTTGATATTATTTTCAGAAAATGAATTCAAGCAAGGAAAAGAATTGTCTAAAATAGCATAATGAATAGGCAAAATTTGAAAATAATCGACCACAATTCACATCTATATCAAGTAGAAAATCAGAAATATTCTACGATATGTAGGAAAAATCTAAATTTTAATTGAAATGGAAAACTGAAGTCAAATAAGTAAAAAACAAATAAATTTAGATAACAATGAAATTAATTAATGAATTATTTTATTTCATTTATACTTTTGTTTTCTTTTTTATTATTCTGATTGTTGATTTTTGTCTTGTAAATTTTAAACTCTTATTTAACTAAATGGTTAATTATTCTGAATAAAACAACTTATCAATCATCTATATATACCTGACACTTGAATTTATCATTAATTTTTGAGAAGGTAAAATAGATCTTTTCATAAACTTTTTTTAAAGGTGCTTCAACATCGTGAAAAAATCTCTGACATTAGCGCTTTGGCTTCTAACGAAGCAACTTTGGAAGGCATGCTAAATCGCATCATAGATATATGGAAAAAAACCGATTTTCGTCTGGTAAAAGATCACTCCAAAGATACATTTGTGATAACTGGAACTGATGAAATTCAAATTCTACTTGAAGAAAGTCAAGTAAATTAAGATTTAATATATTGTTAAGAAAATGTTAACTATTTGGAAAGGTAACAATGACTACGATCAAATCATCTAGCTATGTAGGTCCGATCAAAACTCTTGTCGAAGACTGGGACCGTAGATTAACTTTATTCTCCAAAACACTTGACGAATGGATTCTTTGTCAAAAAAGATGGTTGTATCTAAAACAAATATTTTCCACTGCTGATATTCAACGCCAACTTACCAATGAAACCAAAGTTTTCAATCAGGTCAATTACCTTTTTTTTTTTAAATCAGATTTTGTAAAAATAAAATAAAAATAAAATTCTATTTGCCTTTTTTTAGATTGAAAAATTTTGGAAGGATTTGATGAGACGGACAGATGATAAGCCAAATGCATTGAGGGCAGCGACTGCACCTGGCTTGTACGAGGCTCTACAATCCTATGCGGTTCAAATGGAAAAGATACAACGATCCCTAGAAGACTACTTTGAGACCAAACGTCTCATATTTCCAAGACTTTATTTTTTAAGCAACGAGGATTTGTTGGACATTTTATCCCAGTCAAAAGATCCGTCCAAAATACAAGTAAAAGAAACCATTTATTTAACTAATTTATTTTTATTCAATTAAATAAATAAATAAAAGCTTCATTTAAACAAATGTTTTGGAAATATAAATGGCCTGGAAATATCAGACAAAAATTATGAAATAACACATCTGGTGTCGTTTGAAAACGAGAAATTGGAGCTGCAAAAAACGGTGAGGATTCGTGGTGCAGCAGAGCAATGGCTGGGCGCCCTCGAGAACGGAATGTATGACTCGCTCAAAAAGCATTTAAGATCTGGCTTGAGTGAGTATTCCAGCATGGACTATAGGGAATGGGTTGTGTGCCAATATGGTCAAGTAGTTCTATTAGTTAGTCAAATTAATTTTAATAAACAAATACTAAAATGCCTTAATTCGACAAATGCACATGATTCACTAGTTCAATATAGAGAGGAATTGATCGATTCGATTAATATAGCAGCTAGTCTTATGAGTAAAAACTTGTTAAATCACAAACTACTGACCATAGAGGCATTGCTGACAATTGAAGTTCACTCTAGAGACACCTTGTCCAATTTGATTGAGAATCAAGTGTTTAAAGTGGACGACTTTGACTGGAGACGTCAATTGAGATACGAATGGGACGAACAAAATCAAAGCTGTGTGGTTCTACAATCGGATTCAAGTTTTGTCTATGGTTTTGAATACTTGGGCTGTTCGGCCAGGCTGGTCATCACTCCATTGACAGATAGGTGCTATTTGACTCTCACAGGAGCTCTCAAGCTTAATCTTGGCGGTGCACCGGCTGGTCCTGCAGGCACTGGTAAGACCGAAACAGTCAAAGATTTGGCCAAGTCAGTTGGTAAACTTTGTCTTGTGTTCAACTGTTCCGAGGGCTTGGACTACAAAATGCTGGGAAAGTTTTTCAGCGGTCTGTCTCAATCGGGCTCATGGTGCTGCTTTGATGAATTCAATCGAATAGATATTGAAGTATTGTCTGTAGTGGCTCAACAAATGCTTACAATTAAAACAGCCAAAGATGCCCAAGTGGCTAGATTTACCTTCGAAGGCCGAGAGATTAAATTGAGTCCCACATGCGGATTTTTCATAACCATGAATCCGACTTATGCAGGAAGAGTCGAATTGCCCGACAATTTAAAACCACTGTTTAGACCAGTTGCCATGATGGTTCCCGATTTGGCACTTATTGCACAGATAATTCTGTTCAGTGTGGGCTTTACGTCGGCCGAAATTTTGGCCACCAAAATAGTTACTCTGTATCATTTGGCCTCGCGTCAGCTATCTCAACAAGATCATTACGATTTTGGTCTGAGAACTATCAAGGCTGTTCTTCTAATGGCCGGACAAGTGAAAAAAACGTTTCTCAATGAGAAAAAATTGGAAAGTACTTTGTTAAGTAAGGATCAAGAGTCACAAATTTTAATGCAAGCTTTGTATGACACTAATTTGCCAAAGTTTTTAAAAGAAGATTCTCTTCTATTTGGCAATTTGATGATCGATTTGTTTCCTGATTTGAAAAAATTGGAAAAAAATCAAGAAGCAATCGAAAAAAGTATTCATTCGGCAACCAGAGAGCTTAACTATCAGTTTTGGTCATCTCAATGTGACAAAATTATTCAGTTGTATGATCAAATTTTGGTAAGGCATGGAATTATGTTGGTTGGTCCGCCTGGTGGTGGAAAAACAGTGTCCAGAAACATACTCTTAAGAGCTCTAAGCAATTTGCCTTCATATATGGGCGAAAAATCACAGGATAAACAAAAAACAACTGTTTCAATTGTAAGTTAAATAAAAGATTTTTACTTTTCCTTTTTGACAAAAAAATTATTTTTAAATGGCAACAAACAAAATTTCATGTCATTTTTAAAAAATGAAGAATTCAATGCCGCAAAATAAAATTTTCAAGAGACAAAAAATTAAATTTATTTGTCATTCACAAATATATTTAATTAAATCAGCTAAAATTTTTTAATAGATAATTTTTTTTGTCAGAAGGCTAAATACATGCCTAATCAAAATATTTTTAAATTTTAAATTCTAATAAAAAAAATCCACTAAAAAAAACAATAAGGTTAATTTTATTTTAGCTCAAATTGAGAGGTATTATCCGAGCTATAGTCGGCTTTTTACGTTTTGTTCGCAAACGTGAAAACCTAGCGTGGAAAATAAAAAATGGTTTTGTCCAATTTGATAGTTATTATTTTAGATTAAAAGCAATTAAAATAGAGGTGTAGAAATTTTTTCTCTATTTTAAAGCATGACTCTTGATCGCATGGCTTTTTAAACTTAATCTATCTAGATGAAATTGAAAAAAAAAATTCGCAGTGAGCAGGATTTGAACCTGCGCGGGAAAATCCCATCTGATCGCTGTCAACCATTTTTTCAATGGCTTAGAAATCGAATTCTAGTCAGACGCCTTAACCACTCGGCCATCACTGCTTCGACTTCTTTAGAGTTTTTCTTTTCATTTTAATAAAAATTAATATTTTTTTTAATTTTAGCTTCAACGCTCTAAAAAAGCTCGAATTGAGCACTTTATAATCAACCCAAAAAGCATATCAATAGGTGAATTGTATGGCACTACAGATTCGTCCACTTTGGAGTGGTCAGACGGTGTTTTCGGAAATGTGATACGAACATTTTCGAACAATAGCGCAGCTATAGATCCTGAAAATGATAATTTTCCCATGTGGCAATTTGTTATTTTGGACGGGCCTGTTGATACATTTTGGGTGGAGAATCTAAACACAGTCTTAGATGATTCCAAAGTGTTATGCCTATCCAATGGTGAGCGAATAAACATGACACCTAACATGCGAGTTTTGTTCGAAGTGGACAGTTTGGTTCACACCAGTCCGGCAACTGTAAGTCGCTGTGCTATGGTTTATTTTGATCCGAGTGATTTAGGCCTCACTCCATTCATAAAAAGTTGGTGTAGTTCGTTGCCAAAGTCTTTTCCACACTATGCCGTAGATCTAATCTACGAATTGCTGGAATTCAGCTTGCCAAAAGGATTTAGCTTTATCGAGAAGAGAAAAGGCTGCACTAGCTTTCCTTTTCAGAAACAAAATGTACTTAATTGTATGTTTGCTATAATGACACAAATTTTGGAATTTTTTGAAAAAAATGGTGGCTTTAGTGAGCCCGAGTCACAGATTGTTGAACAGAAAAAATCAGCAAAAAAAAAGCAAAAACCTAAAAAGTTTGTTGATTTCTTTTAAAATTTTAGGATCTTGTCCAAAATGTGATCATTTTGATCATTTTGCTGGTTTGGTGAAATCATCAAATCAATCACTCAGTTTATTTTAAAAAATAAACAGAAATGCTTTAATTTGAAAACGGGGCCCGGGTATGGTTTAGATCAGAATCAAAGACAGTTGATTCAATATTTTTCCACTTTGATAGTATTAACAGAAAGACAGCTTCGTCAATTTTCTTTAAATTGCAACAGTTTGACATTTTTTCTATAGATAAAAAATAACTTAAAACTTGGCGGACTAGCCCAAAAACTCCATTTGGCTAAAAAGAACTCAATTTAATTTTATACTTTGGCTCTAGCTTTCACTTAGTCTTTTTTAACTCTAGAAAACCCCACTGATTAATTACAAAAATTTAAAAAGAAATAAATTGTTGAGTATTACACGCTGATTTTTAGTTTCTATGAGAAATTTTTTAAAAATATATTTCTTTGAAATAATATTAAAGTTTAAACCTTTGAAAAAGGGATTTAAAAAACCTATCAGGCTTTCTAGTGTTAATTTTTGATAAGATTAATTGATTTATGAGTAGTAAAATCAAAAACTTTGAAATATCAGTAAAAATTTTGATCACAAAAATATAAAAATTGAACACATTTTTTCCTACAGTTTTTTTGGTATTGCGAAAATTAAATATATATTTTTTTGATGAATTTAAATTATAGATAACAAAATATATTTAAAAGAATTCTGCAAGATAATGCAACATACTTTGTTACACCTTGATTACTTAATAAAATTTTTCTAATGTTGAAATAAGACAAAAATAAATTATCAATACGATTTAAATTGATTATTGATTTGATTTACAAAAAAAAAAGAAAAAATAAAGATTTTAATTTAAGTTTAAAAAGGTTGTGTAACCAGTCTTGTTGACCAAACCGGCATCTTCAAGAAGATCCCATTTTGGACTAGACTGAAATTTTATCAACAATTAAAAAATTGATATATTTATATAGTTTAATGATTTATTTTTCAAGTGATGATGATCAAGGTTTCATCCAAAACGAAACTTTAGAACAAAAGCAATATTTTTTGCAGCGAAATCCTAAACTCCTCCAAGCATTAGTGATTAAAATTTATATATTTTCTTTCATTTGGGGATTTGGTGGTCTAATTAAGCGAGAAGATAACGCCGAAGATGACAACATTATAAATCAAAAGTCGCATGTAAAATCCAATTTGGACAGTTTGACTCATGAATTCGATGAGTTTGTTAGAGAGACATTTGAACAAAATATAAAATATGGAATTTATCTACCACCAACATCAAAACCGGTATTTGATTATTTTTTGGATGTGACTAGTGGTAACTTTATGGAATGGAGTAAGCTGGTACCAAATGTGGACACTTTGATCAAGCAAACCAAAGCCGAAGAGCTGATAGAAACGCTAGATGCAGTTAGATTTTGTTTCTTGTCAACTCTTTTATTAATGGGTAAAAATACAGTTTTGATTACTGGATCATCTGGTATTGGAAAAACAGTCACTATTCAAAGTATGCTCAAAAAATTGTCTTCAAACGGATTTAGTTTTAAATTGGGAACCATTTTGGGTGATGTGTTCAATTTCGCCGAAAAAACTAGAGCCAATTTGACCAACAATAATGTCAAATCGGTATTTAATGAAGATTTCGATTCTAGGAAGTCAAAAAGTGAATTAAATGTGATTACCCATTCAACTCAGTTTAGTGCTCAAACTTCGTCAAACAAATTTTTGTCAATTTTATTATCAAAATTGTCGAAAAAAGGACAAAATATGCTAGGTGCTCCGAGAAATAAATGTATTGTTATGTTTATTGATGATCTAAATATACCAATAGCTGATCAATTTGGCGACCAACCCCCACTTGAACTGCTAAGATACATTAATGAAAATAGTAAGTTTATAAGTTTATTTATTTTTAAAAAAATTCGCAGTGAGCAGGATTTGAACCTGCGCGGGAAAATCCCATCTGATCGCTGTGAACCATTTTTTCAATGGCTTAGAAATCGAATTCTAGTCAGACGCCTTAACCACTCGGCCATCACTGCTTTGGCTAGTTGCCGTCTTTTTATGATTTTGTTACCTTTTTTTGCTTTGATTTTTGAAAATTTCTTGATTAGGTATAAAGACAATTTTACCATTTTGAATTTTGCATCTTTTTTATAAGATAAATCTTATTTTTCAAATTCTTTAGTTTTCAGCATGTACTTATTAATGTCAGAGAGGAAAAGTAAAAAAAGAATGCTTTTTTGCTGAAAAAAATACGCACTATTTAATCATAGCCTAAGGCAGTGTGTCAAAATGAAAAACATCCATAGTATAGGAAAAAAATTGAAAAGTACGTGCTTATTTTGTCATTTGAGTAAAAAAATATCTGGCATACTATTGATTAAATTTGTGGTGGTTTTTAAAATGATGCTAGAAAACAATTTAATACAGTATTGTGGAAAAGTCAAGAAACGAGTTGAATTAAGCTTATAGTGTAATTTAATTTTGAAATACTCATTAATTCCATTTGGCATTGAGTCTACTACGTTAAAATGGGTTTTGTTACATTTTTTTTTCAGCTTATTTAATGAAGGAGCTCGGCATCTCTTTATTAGCGTCTTGCCTGCTATGTGACCAATATTAAAAAAATTAAAATTTTTTTTTAGGTTTTTTTATTTTTGTGACCATTAATAAAATTAATGTAAAAAAACTTTTCCTTATCGATTGACCAAGGAAATTTTTTTTTTGATATTAGATTTCAAAAAAAATAAATAAAAAGTCCTATTTATGCATCTTTGAGATGTGTTGCTTTACACCACGCTCTTTTTTCATTAATTTACCGCACTTTGGACAAGCAATCGGGTTTGTATGCTTGCTCAGGGTTCTTTTGGCTGCAAATTGTGTTTCTTCGGAAACAGTTAGAACATCTGATGCAATTTTTGAATTAACTTCTCTAACTTATTTTTTGTTTGATTTATTTTAAGTTTATTAATGGTTTCAATAACCTCTCCAACAGTTGACTCGACATCTTCTTCTTCTTCATCAGAATCTGTTGCCCTAGCGAAAATATCACTCTCTATGGCTGTGATCAGTGCAAAACTTTCTTCGTCACTTTCATTAAAATTGGCCAAGTTTTCTGCTACCTAGAGTTAATACCATTACATTAACAAAATTCAAAAAAAAAAGTTTTTATGCTAAAAAAGTTGCAATTTCAAATTTTTATTATTATATTTATATTAAAATTAAAATTACCTATTACAAATTTTCGTGACCAATTTTTTATTTATTTGACCTAGTTAAAATCAAAAAAATACATTTACTTGTCGCATAACAGGTAAGACCCCTTTATTAGACCCAACTTAATAAATTTTCAATGCCATTCAGATCAGAAGTGATTACTAGACTTTAATATTTTTCTTTTGGAATCTTTCACTAATCTGGCTCGATAACAAGGGGCAATGTTTTGTTGGAATATTAAAGCCTCATCTTCTCTTATCGATTGATGGAAAAAATTTAATTACTAAAATATCAACATATCTGTTAGAATTATATTTCTGTAATATAGTAGCTCATACAGCACCAAATTACAATTGAACCACTAGCTTGCTTTTTTCTTTTACTTATATATTCTTCATTATATTTCTCTAAACGCACCCTTCTTACCTGAATTGGGTTTTTTCTGTTGTTTGCCTCAATTTTCATTGTCTAATTAGAATAACAAATGAACAGATTGTCATTTCAATTCAAATTTTATTTTAATTTGGATCTAAGAGAATAAAAAATTTAGCCGAAAAAAATTTCCTCAAAATTTAAATCTTAACTCATTCTAGTACACTTCAAATTCAAAAAGACATTAAAAAAATCAAGCTTTTCTGTAAATTTTTTAAATTTTATTTTAAAATTTTAAAGTTTTTGTTAGAAAAAGTAAGATTAAGTATGTTCGATTTTACAATTTTAAATTAATAGTTGATATGACGTCTACTTCACAATTAACTGATTCAAAATTTAATCAGAAATTGACTAGTGATTCATGTTTTAAATATTAAATTATCGTAAATTCAAGCTTTCTTAAATCTTCAAGATTAAAGTATGTTCTTAATATAATGAAAAACAAATTGATTTTCAGTTTTAGAATATATTTTTGTAAAAGACAAGTATTTTTTTAAACTTAAATAAAAATATTCATGCTCATTTGTTGTCAAAAAATTTATTAAATGTTTATATTTTAGACGGATTTTTTGACATAAAAAACTCAGCCTATAAAACAATAAATGATGTATCATTCATTATGTGCTGTGATCCTCCGAGCACTAGCCGTACAAGTATATCCCAACGTTTGTTGCGTCAATGTTGTATTCTTTCAATGCCGGATCCGTCTGCCAAGTCTCTTTTCAGCATTTATCAAGTTCACTTGGGAAGATTTTTTGGCGATAATGAATTTAACATGGACATTAAATCTTGTTTGCTTCCTTTGGTCTCTTCGAGTATTGTAATGTTCTACCGCATATTTCTTAACATGTTGCCTACACCGACCAAATCTCATTATGTGTTCAACCTGAGAGATTTATCCAAATTGGTTAAAGGTTTAATGCAGGCAAACTCCTCAGTAATTGCCACCAAAGATCATTTGGTTGATTTGTTTTCACACGAATGTCTCAGAGTGTTCAACGACAGATTAGTAACTAGAGAAGACAATGAACAATTCTATGCTCATTTAGCTGAAACAGTGTCAGATTATTTCAAGGTAGGAATCAAAAATCCTTTTGGTTCAAGCAAATTATTAAAGACAAATTACAGTGATGCTCAGTCAACTCGATCACATGAGACTGCCAACACAAATGCCAATATTGATGACGAGCTAAATTCAGATTTTTTGATCTATGCTGACTTCATTAAAAATGATGAACGAATTTACCAACCGCTCAACAACTGGAAACAATTGGTATCGGTTTTGTCCGATTATCAGATGAGATCCAACATGTCCGGCAGAACAAGCAAACAAATTGTTTTTTTCAAAGAGGCTGTCGAGCACATATGCAGAGCCTGTAGGGTCTTGAGACAGCCAAGTGGACATATGCTGCTAATAGGAATTGATGGAACTGGAAAGAGCACTATTATGGAATTGGCAACATATGTTTCCAATTGTGAGCTGTTCAAATTGAATATTAAAAAAGGATATGGATATGACGATTTTCGAGACGATCTAAAAAATGTTTTCAAGCAAACTGGAGTTCATAAGCGAAAGATTGTATTTTTCATAGCTGATAAAGACATATCTGAGGTTAATTTTTTTATCTGAAAATTCATGAAAATTTTTCAATTTTTTTTTCTTTCTATTAAGGAAATTTTTCTCGAAGATTTGGACAGTTTGCTTACATCGGGCAACATACCCGATCTGTTTGATAATGAAGAATTGGACAATTTACTACTAGAGATAAAGAACGAAGCTTTTTTAGAAGGAATACACGATGAAAAAAGCGAATTGTATAAATTTCTAATAAAAGTATTCATTATTTTTAGTAATTAATTATTTAAAAAATTGAAAATTATTTATTATTTAAAAGAGAGTGCAAAATAATTTACACTTGGTATTGTCCATGAGTCCAGTTGGCTCTAAATTTAGAGAGCGATGCAGATTTCATCCAGCCATAATCAATTGTACCACTATCGATTGGTTCAACGACTGGTCCGAAAGTGCCATGAAACAAGTCAGCATGTCATTTCTCGAATCTAATGATCTAAAGTAAAAAAAAAAAACAAAATTAAAAAAAAAAAAATATTTTTTTTTCCAAATTAAAGTATTGGCACAAGTTTGTCTTTTGAAGGCCAAGAACAACTCAAATTGAAAATATCCCGCGCGTGTGTTTACATTCACATGTCGTTGATTAAATCATCTCATAAATTTTTCACCGAACACAAACGATACTACTATGTTACACCAAGTTGCTACATTGATCTGCTAAAAACATTCAGTAATATATTTGAGAATAAAAAAGCCGAGTATTTGGACAATTTGATGCGGCTGAGAAACGGCTTGGAAAAGTTGTCCGATGCCAATGAACTAGTAAGTTTAATGAGAGAGGAATTGATCAATATCGGGCCTCAGATTGAGCAGAAAGCCATTGAGACTGAATCGTTGCTTGAAAAATTGAAAAAAGATCAAGAAGCAGTGAATCAAGTGGCGGACATAGTCGGCAAAGAAAAAGAAAAAATGAGAATTGAGACGGAAATGGTAAGTCAGTATGCTAAAGAGGCCGAGCAAGACTTGGCCGATGTAATACCACTTTTGGCAGCGGCCAAAGAATCGCTTAATGCGTTGAACAAAGCGGACATATCCGAATTGAGGGTGTACAATAGCCCGCCATTTCTGGTCATGACAGTGATGTGTGCTGTATGCGTTATACTCAACAAAAAAGCCGACTGGAACACTTCCAAGCAATTGTTGGCCGATCCATCGTTCATCACAAAACTAATCAATTTCGATGCAGAAACAGTCACTGAAAAAACGTACATTAAATTTAAGCAATATTCAAAAAATCCGGACTTTAAGCCGGACATAGTAGGCAGAGTGTCCAGAGCTTGCGAGTCCATGTGCTCATGGGTGCTCGCGGTGGAAAAATTTCACGAAGTGTACCGGACTGTGAAACCCAAAGAGGAAAAGGTAAAAGAAGCAAATGAGGCATTGGAAATAATGCGAAGTGGTTTGGCCAAAAAAGAACTAATGCTTGAAAAAATTGAAAAACATCTTGAATCATTTAGAGAAAAGTATTCGGACAGTTTGGCCGAGAAAAAGGCTTTGGAAGATCGAAAAGAACTGATGAAAAATCGAATGGAACGTGCTGTTGAATTGACCGCTGCGTTGGATACCGAAAAAGTAAGATGGACAAAACAATATGAAGAGCTGAAGCGCGAGGCTGATCTAATAATTGGTGTTTGTCTTATTTCGGCAGGTGCTGTGAACTACCTTGGCGCTATGACTCAGGATTATAGGAAAAATCTAATAGCCGAATGGGTCATGTTTTGTAATGAGCAAATAAATTTAAAAGTTGATGAAATGTTTAATTTGAGTAAAAATGTGGTCAAAAATTATGTGGTCAGAAATTGGATCAATCAAAAATTGCCAGATGATCAATACTCGATTGAAAATGCCATATTCATGAATTACAGTCTCAAGTGGCCATTGATAATAGACCCACAGAATCAAGTGGCCAGATGGATCAAGGAAATGGAAGGCTTGCGTTTAAAGATATGCAAAGCAGATGATCCTTTGCTATTCCGCACTTTAGAACAAGCAATTCGACTAGGTCAACCGGTATTAATTGAAAACGTTGGCGAGTTCATTGATCCAGTACTGGACCCCATTCTACACAAACAAATAGTTGTCCGAGGTGCACAGAAAATTCTCAAACTTGGTGACAACGAGGTCGAGTACAACGACTCGTTTCGGCTCTTTTTGGTAACTTCGCTGGCCAATCCGCACTATTTGCCATCAGCATTCATCAAAGTAAATCTAATCAACTTCACAATCACATTCAAGTGCTTGTTCGAACAATTTCTGAGTCTTGTTGTTCTAAAAGAAAGACCAGAGCTGGAAAAAGAAAGAACTAATTTATTGGACACAATCGCCAAGGATTTTACTTTGCTCAGAGAACTGGAGGACAAATCTTTGGACATATTGTCCCGAGCAGACACTAGTTCTGTGAATGCTGCCAAAAGCCTAGAGACAAAAACTCTGCTTGACGACCAGTATTTGGTCGATGTGCTAAAGCAAACAAAGCTTACTAGCCACGATATTGCCATTAGGCTCAACAAAAACGAAGACACTGAGAAAAGTTTGAATATTGCGCGCCAAAAGTACTCGGACATTGCCATACGTGCATCAATTTTGTATTTTTCTGTGCAAAATTTGGCCCAATTGAACATAATGTACCAATTTTCTTTGTCTTGGTTCTACACTATTTTTCAGTCGTGCCTGGGTGGATCTGTGCACACAAATGAGAAGACTGAGAGCAAAATTGTGATCGGTGATTCGGCGCTGAGTGTTGGTGACTTTTCGACAACAATGAGCGGGACTCTGCGACCGCACAATGTCAGATCATCGGTGAGCTCAAATGAATACAGCCAAGGTCGAAGATTCAATTCTGAGAACGAATTTCACGATTACATTGAATCAGTGTTGCTGTTGCTTACCCAAACTGTGTACAAAGTTGTTTCCTGGGCACTCTTTGCCGAACATCAGCTTATTTTTTCATTCTCAGTATCGGTAAATATTCTAAAGCATGACATGTGCCGCTCTCAGCAAAAAATTTATCCAAAAGAATACAATTTTTTCCTAAATTCGTCACTGCTTGCTGATCTGGAACAAAATTTGCTCGAGACAAAAATTTCCAATCTAGACGAGCTGCAATTTGCCAGTGATTTGCTCATTGACGAAAAGACGCTGAAACAAATAATCCTCTTGGAGCATATGCTACCAGATTATTTTGACAAAATAAGCATCAATTTGAAGGAAAATTGTGATCAATTTTGGAAAAAATTTGTCTCATGTAAAGATCCGTACAATTTGATGACCATGGAAGAAAGTTGTGTTTACTTTAATTTTAAAAATTTGACTAAATTTCAAAAATTAATTCTAATTAAACTATTGAGACGAGATTGTCTGATACAATCGGTTAAAATTTTTGTAACCGAGACTCTGAGTTCTTATTTTTTGAGTTCTGGTGTTCCGACTTTTCACGATCTGTTCTCTCAGAGTATAGCTCAAACTCCCATTATTTTTGTGCTTTCGCCTGGTTCCGATCCGACCAACCAACTGCTACGCTTTGCCAAAGAATCTAGAGGAAGCACACTGCATTTAGACATTGTTTCGTTAGGTCAAGGACAAGGTCCCAAAGCCGAAGAACTAATCAACAAATCTCTCATGCTTAAGGGTAGATGGATATTTTTACAAAATTGTCATCTAGCTGCATCGTTTATGCCTCGTCTAAATGCCATTGTCAACAAGTAATTTAAATATTTTTATTTAAGAAATGTCAACAACAAAATAAATCACTTTTTTGAGCAAATTGAAGTTTCAGATCAAATTTTGAGATCAATGCGATCATTTAAAATTTTAAAACTCAATTGATCTACTGATTTTGATAATTTCAAAAAAATAAATACTAAACATTTTAGTTAAAATCAAAATAATTGATCGCTAATTTATCTAACAAAAACAATCATTAATTAAAATATTTCAGGTTTCAAGTTTAATCAGAAAATCATTAATTTTTATTTATTCATTCTAACAAGAATAATTTTATTTCATTTTTTTTAATTATTAATTTTAAAAAATTAAAATATTTACTTCTTTAAAAGTTTTTATTAGACAAAATTAAAAAAAAATTAAAACCTATTAAAGTTCAATAAAAAGGGATATTTTAAGATTTTAGATTTTGGAAAAAAAACTTGACATATCATGTCAAGTAATTACTTGAGAAAATTTTTTTTTTCTCTATCATTAAAAAAAAATTCATTATATATTTTAATCTTTTGATCTTTATCTCAAACTTCAATTTGCCCTTTTTTTCAGCATCTTAATGAATAGAATAATACTTTATTCAAAAAAATTAAATCCAACAAAAAAAAGTCTTTAAACTAAAACTTTTTTTAAAATAAATTAATTAATTGATATTTTAAAAGACAGTTGTAAACTAAGAGTAACAGAATAAGTCTAGCTATTGATTAGTTTTGTTTTCAAAGAAATTCGGAGACTGATCGCTTCAAGAATTAAATTTAAACTTAAGAATTTTTTATTAGAAGTGATTGTTATTTTTTTGATGCGATTTTCGCTATTATGAGAAATTACGCAAATTTTGGTAAGATGTAAAAATGAAGAATTTCGAAAAAATAAATTCAATTAAAACTAGAAGAGCTTATTCTTTCTCATTTTTAGCAATTATTCAAAAATTTCTTTTAAATTATTTCAAATATTTGTGAATATTTTTTGTATAAAACGCATTTAACTATTTTATTTTTCGATTTTTTTTAAAAGATAAATCAAATTATTAAATTTATATTTAAATTAAATTATTAATATTAAATTTTTCTTCTTGGTATTTCAAATTAAATTCACCGAATTTTTTTTAAAACTAATTGTCAAATTATTATTATTTGTAATTTTACATAAAATTTTCCTTACCTGCATTTTAAAATTACTTCATTTTGACTGCAATTGTTAATTTAATTAATTTCTTCATTAAAAAAAATGTCAATTTTATACATAAAATTTTTTTGGCATTGAGAATTTTAAAATTGATAAAAATAAGATAAAATAGATCTATCGTAATTTTGCTTATCTTTGGAAATTTTTAATTTTTTTAAATTGATTTATTGAAAATTACCGCTTGAATTAAAAAAGCATTCAAATAATCTTCTTAAAGATGCTGCAAACAAGAATATCTTATATGACAAATAATTTATTAATTATAAAAAAATTTAGTTTTACACGAACCGGAACAGAAATTGACAAACACTTTCGTTTATTCCTGAGTTCAAAACCAGATCCCTCATTTCCAATAATGCTTTTAAAATCAGGAATTAAAATGACTATTGAATCTCCGGCAGGGTTAAAAAACAACCTTAAGCAAAACTTTGGCCAAGGTGGCTATGTTAACAAGCGAATAATGGAAAGTCAAGAATACGGACCTCATTGGAAACGTCTTTTATTCAATCTTGGATTCATTCATGCGTTAATTCATGAGAGAAAAAAATTCGGTCCTTTGGGCTGGAATTTACCCTACGAGTTCAACAACTCGGATCTAGAAGTTGCCATTCTTCAGTTACAGTCCATTTTGTCAATCTCGCCAAGCACTGTGCCATTTAACGTGTTAAAATACATTACTGGTGAGGTAATCTATGGAGGAAGAGTGACTGATGACTATGATCGTCGATGTCTCTTGAGTATTTTAAGCAAATTTTTTAGTGAAAAAGCAGTTCAGGATGTCTATTTTTACGGTGATCATCAGAGCTATAAAGCTCCTGCGCGAATAATTGACCATTCTGGTCTAATTGAGTTCATTGATCAATTGCCTGATGAAGATGATCCATCAATTTTTGGAATGAACGATTATGCTGAAAAAATGCTTCGAGCTACTCAAGCTGAGTTTTTGATTTCATCAATTTTGTGCATGGAACCTCTCCAAGCTGCTAGTTCCCAAATTGAGTAATTTCTTTTCTAATAAGCGCTATTAATTTAAAATAATTTTTTAATTATTAATTTAATATTTTTATTTTTAAAGTGATTCAAATAATGAAAATGATATCATACTAAAAATTTGCAATGACATCACATCTACTCTTCCATTGCAGATAGAACCGAATTTTACCGGTTTTAAAGGAAAACATATAACTTTTGATGAAGCTCTTGAAAAATTGTCGGAAAAATTGTCCGATTCGTTTTATGAAAATTCAGCAATGAACACTATCCTACGGCAAGAGATACAACGCTACAATAACTTACTCAGTGTTATTGCCAAATCAATAGCAGAATTGGTAAGGGCCATCCGTGGCGAAATTATGATATCAAAAAAAGCAGAGAGCATTTTTTATTCTTTTTTGATGCAAAAAGTTCCACAAGCATGGGACTCGTATGCTTATCCGTCACTCAAACCCTTGGCTTCCTGGATCAAAAATTTGCACAAACGAAGCCAATTTTTTTCCCTTTGGACCAGAAACACAATCCTATTCGTTGAAGATTTGCTTCACAACAGAAATCCATATTCACTTTGGATTTCTGGTTTTTTCTACCCACAAGGACTACTTGCCGCAATATCCCAAAACTACGCTAGAAAATATCATACATCAATCGACTCCATCGAATTCAAATACGATATTCAGAATGATATCTATGATGAAAGTGGAACAAATGTCGAATGTCTGTTCGATCCGAACGAAACAAGATTCAATTTGGACCAAGATGGAATACTTATTCATGGATTTTTCATTGATGGTGGAAAATGGGATCGAGATCAAAAAATTCTATTAGACTCACCGATTCGGTTCACTCGATTGCCTCATTTTTTGTGCAAATTAACCAAGGTTTGACATTTGAAGCAAAACACAAAATTAAATTTTTTTTATTTTTTTTCTTAAAAGAAAAGCGAACAAGAAGAAAATGTCACCGAGATGAAAGAAAAAAATTACAAATATAAATGTCCCGTTTACCGTAATTCGGTGCGAGCGGGAAATTCAACAGACCAAGCCAAAAATTATGTCACATCAATTGATTTAAAGTGTAAAGAAGATCCAGAATTTTGGGTGCTCAGAGGTGCCTGCATGATTCTTCAAAATGACGATTAATTAATTGTTATAATTTCTTTGATTTTTTTTTTAAGAAAAAAGCAAAAATTTATTTAATAAAAAAGCGTGTAAAATTTTTTTATTTTCTTTTTGTTATTTCATATGTTAAACTGAAAAATTTAGTTTAGAAAATAAAAATGAAAATTTTGATTTTATTTGTTGCTTTGAATTTATGTAATTACGTTTATCTGTATCCAAATGGAGCGCCTTTGCAGCAATGCGACAAAATGATGCCTGGACACGGAGCTTCACCGTTAGATGATCAACCACCATACCAAATTATTTATTTGCCGAATAATTCAAGTGGAGGATTTGATGGTAAAAGTTCTGGTTAAATTAAAATAGCTTTAGTTTTATGTTTAGTCAGCATCATATCACCGGAAATGACTCGATTTAAGGGTTTTCTTATTCAGGCCAGAGGTAGATGGGACGGAAAGGCGATCGGTAAATGGCAAACTAAAGTTCCCAACTCTAAAACAATTGACTGCTTCGGATTTTCAGATGTAGCAAAATTAATTAATTAAAAAAGCTATCTTATTAATTTTAATTCTTAGAGTGCTGTTACTCATAATTGGCATGATGATGATCTATCCAAGCGCTATTTTCAAGGAGTAACATTCACTTGGGTTCCTCCATACAGTCGAAAATTAAATCGAGTCAAATTCGTGTATTTTTTTTTAGAAAAAAAATTTTCCTCAAAGTTAAATTTAATTTAATTTTAATTTTTAAGGGCGACGATTGTTCAAAGTTTTAAGAAAATTTACTACAATGTTTCATCACAAATGATGCTCAAGTCTTATAAATTAACTCAATTAAATTAAAAAATTTATATTTATTTGTTTTTTTTATTTTTATTAATTATCATATTATAAAATCTATTCTAAAAATCAGCAAAACTTGACAGTTTCTCTTGAGAACATGAAACCAGATCCATGTATTGGCAAAATTTTGTTAATCTCTTGTAAAATTTTCTTTTCACCATCTAAAACTTTACTCGACTCCCTTGATTAGAATAAAACTTATTCAAATTATTTATTTAATTTTAATAAAAGATAATATTAACCTGATATTAAATTTGTTCTGTGACATTTTCACACATAATTTGTACGGATCGTGATTAAAATCCGTGTTCATGTCGAAATCGACTAAAAATTGAGTTTTCAAGCTTGTTTGAACAGTATTTAAAATATTAAAATTGTTGATCAAAATCAAATTTTGTTCATTTATGAAGCTAGCTCGTGTTTTAAGATTTATCTTGGCATATTGGTTCCACAAGCTAACATCAGTAACACCCTCGATATCTATACCCAAAGTGCCTATGTTTTCTATTCGTAAACTCATTCCATTAGACAAGAAAATGTATTCGATTTGATCATTGACCAAAAAATTCGAGTTAAACAATGAAGTTGGCGATGTTGGTAAAGCCCAGAGCATCGATATCATCGAAGCGTATCCTTTGAACAGCTCGACAATCTTGAGCTTTTGACCCATAATGCTCAAATGAAGAGAGCTTGTCGGATCTTTTCTATCTTTTTTTTTTTGCTTAAGCTTTGCTGAAAAAGAGCTCAAATTATCTGCATATAATTCAACCTCAAAAATTGTTATTTTATTTTTTCTCATCAAATAAATTTTATCTTACTTTTAAGAAATCAAGTCTTGAACTATTGTTTTGCTTAAATGACACTGAAAAGTCAAAATTTCTCAAATAGCCGTCATCACTCATCAGCTGATTTAAGTTGTATCCTAAAATTCCACTCGGATACGATTTGATCGAACTGCTCATTGAATTACTAAATCCATTTTGGACTAGAAAATCAAAAAAATTTACCAGCGAACTTTGGTTCAAATGATGGATTAATTTTTGCCTCAAATTTGGCTTGTTAAAAATTAATTTTTGAATGAAAATCAAAAATTCATTAGTTTTTTGATTCTTTTTTATCTCCAGCTGAATTGTATGAATAAAATTTTTAAAAACAGCTTCGTTTTCAGCCATTTCATTTGGGTATTTATCAACAAGAACATTGAGTGCTTCAATTCGGATGTCTTTATCCAGAGTATTTGAAGAAAAAATTTCGAATAGAAGAAAAAAAATGTCCTTTCTCATCTCAATGTCTAGATAATTAAGAGCTTTAATTGAAATAAGGCAAACTGCCGGCTGTTTTGAACAATTGGAAATTATTCTTTCCAAAAAGAGTTCTTCAATTTGATCAGATTTTGAGTTCCTGACTGACTCCAGTAAGGTGACTATACATGCTTCGCTTTTGCAAAGCAAAATTTGACTTCTAGCTTCTTCCAAATATTTATGGTCACTATGATATCCAAGGGCCAGAATGGACTTATCTCTGATGTCAAAGAGAGTTAATTTGTTCCAGTTTGAATTGATAATCCGGATCAAGTGATTTGCTCTGTGGTTTCGATGACTCATTAATGAACTATAGAATAGAAATTGTTCGATTAATTTAGACTCTTTTTCGCCCAAGATTTTGTCATCAGTTTTTAGATTTTCGATGTCCAAAGCTTTGCTAACCGAGCTAAGAGCTGCATCAACCCCACTTGATAGGTATGCTTCAAGTAGAAATTTGAAATTTTTTTGTTTTTTTGTCGAATCTCTAAATATTTTATCTAATAGTTTAGCATTTGAGTGTAAGTACTTCCTAATTTGTTTTATGGTGTTCAGAAATGTTTCACTAGTTTCTAGTGTACCTAGTTTAAGAGCTTTGACAGTCTTTTTTAATTCTTTCTCAAAAAATTTCTCAATTTTTGTCTTTTCTTCCGGGTCATGGGACAAACCAGATATTTTAGCATCATAATTCATAGCTTCATAAATCAAATTTGTCACATCTCGTTCAATTTGTAGTTGATTTATATCAAAATTTGAGTTTGTCTTTTCAATTGAAGATAAAATTAGAGAATTTCTAAAAATGTTTAATAATTTTTGTTCTTTTTAATCATTAATTATTTTACTCAATTTTAATGAGATTCGAAACACTCGGATTTAACTCATTAAAAATTTGCACATTTTCTACACTTGTCGAGCTGTTAAGACAACTTTTGATCATTATTACTTCCGATTTGATATTTCTATCAATTTTAGTATTCAATATCTTGGAGCAAAAAATGTAAAAATTAATAAAAATTTATTTGAATTTAATAATTTACTTTTTGATCACGTAAATATTGACCTTTTAGTCTAAAATTATTTTCACAATTAAATTTGTATCTTTTCAAATGCAGAATATCTGAGTCATTGGCCAAAACTTTGGTGCTAGTGTCACATCGAGCAAAAAAATCATCCTGATAGAGAAGATAAAAAATGTTAACATAAAATTTAATTAACAAACTTTTTTTGTTTGGTCAATGCCAAAATCGAACATATTTAACACACTTTTTTTCAACCAAATCGATGCTTGTGAATCATTTTCAGCAACTAAGATGGTGTTTTTCAAAGAACCATTTTCGTATTCAAAACTGATGGGATATTCGAGTAAATTTTTAACCAGTGTTTCGGTGAAGCCAAAATTTCCGTCAACACCAACCACTTTTAAAACAACCACATGATTATTTTTTTGTACCAAAAGATCCAATTTAGAGGAATAATTAAGACTTATATCCTGAGACTTTTGCTCGAGTTTTGATTCAAATTGGTAAACGTAGTCAAAGCCAGGCTGGAAAGCAGCGTTATGCTGGGCCAAAATGGACCAAACAACCACAATGAAGTACTCGGAATTCATTTTGAATTTACGTGTACAATATTCTAAAACTAAAATTAAAATGTATTCTTGTTCACTTAAAATGGAAGAGATAAGAGAGGGTTTAGATAGTGGTCTTAGATAAGAATAGATTAATTGATAAAACAAGTATTTTTTAGACATTTTATTTTTTAGAATTTTTAATTTTTTTCTTTTGCTTTGTCTTGTTGATGTTAAATTTTTTGGCAGATTTTGAATTTTTTGAATTTTTTCTCGATTTGAGGTAATTTTTTTTAGCTTTTGTGTTCGACAGTTCAACTGCACGTTTGTGTTTTTCCAATTTTGTCAAGCGTTCATTAATTAAAGAACATTCTTTGGATGCTTTTACCTTTACTTGATTTATTTCTGCATCTGTCTTTTCAGAATGAGTCAAATTTTGCCCTTCGTCAGGAAGCGAGATTGGTTTTGAGCTGGAAAAATCACTGATTATGATCTCATTATCACCAGTGTCGATCACATCACGACTTGAAACTATCACTTTATCGTTGAATAATGGAAGACCGGCCTTTTTGCGCTCGTCAAGTATTGACTGAGCTTTCTAAAAGAAAAAAATTAAAATTTGAGAATTTAAATTTCGATCCTACAAGCTCTTTTTGGCGTTTTTTTTCTTTACGGATGGTCTGGTCAAGCTCTTCTCTAGCTTTTTTCTTTCTTTCTTGTTTTCTCTTGCGGAAACCAAGTAAATAATTACTATGAAAAAAGGTAAAAAGAAAACAAAATTAAAATTAATATTATTGAAGTTACGCTCGTTCTTCTTCATTGAAAACAATCTGAGTCTTGGTGTTCTTGATTCTGCTTTTAGCCATTTTTTTTATAAAAAATTTTAAGTTTTTTTTTGGAAATTGAAAAAAAAATTAAATTTATACTTAAAATAAATTAATGAATTGGGGGAGAAGTCATATTTTTAGTCTCGAAAGATCCAAAAATTAACTAAAAAGATTAAAAAAATCTAGGTCCAAAAAAAAATAAAAGTAAATTTAAAAAATAATTATTTTCTTTCCTAAATATGAAAAGAAAAACAAGATTGAAAAAAAATCAAGAACAAAAAATAATATTTCCTACTCTATTTACCATAATCAAGTAATACAAGATTAAAAGCAAAATTAATCATTTTATTGTAAAAATTATTTCTCAAATTAAAGAATTTTTTAGAAATTTAAGTCTAATTATACTACATTTAGAGTGAGTGAGCCGGAAAGTGTCTTTATTCTTAGGGCTAATTAAAGCTTCATTTATTTACATTCTAAATGAATGAAATTTAAGAAAGTATTTATTTTAAAATAAAAATTATGTAATTACTAAGTTAAATTGATTTGAAAATAATTTAAGAAAAAATGCCCTGTATATTAACAAATAATATTAATATTATTATTATAATTTTTAATAAATATAACTCTTAAAATAACACAAATAAATGTTCAATTTAAAATTTGGGAAAAAACAATTTTAACAATTTCAAAAATTTTTATTAAAAATTTTGATCTATCCTTGTAAACACAATAAATTAAAAGAAAAAAAAACAATTTAAAATACAAAATTTAAAAATAAACATTTTATCGTAAGGTAATTAATCAGTTTCATTTAAAACAGTGGTTCGAACAAGCATTTCAGTAACTGAATAGGGATCACAATTAGATGCAGGTCGTCTATCTTCCAAGTAGCCTTTCTTTTCTTCGCCTACACTTCTCGGTATGCGAATACTGCATCCTCTGTTGGCAACACCAGCACTAAATTCAGCAATAGACGATGTCTCATGATGTCCAGTCAAACGTCGACTGTTGTCCAATCCTCCTTTTGGATCATACACTTGGATGTGTTTCTCGTGTCTTTTGGCTAACTTTTCAATTGCTTCTTCAATTACTTTGATGCCTCCTTCTTCTCTCATTTCTTTAGTCGAATAGTTTGTGTGTGCACCAGCTCCATTCCAATTGCCAGTGATCGGCTTAGGGTCAAATGTGACCACTATTCCGAACTCTTCGGCCACTCTGTGCAAAATGTATCTGCCCATCCACAAATGGTCACCAGCATTGATGCCTTCACATGGTCCCACTTGAAATTCCCATTGAGACGGCATCACTTCGCCATTTATTCCACATATTTTCACTCCAGCGTACAAACAAGCCTTGTAGTGAGCGTCCACTACATCACGACCATACGATCTATCAGCTCCCACTGAGCAATAGTACGGACCTTGTGGTTGAGGATAGCCATGTGGTTTTGGCCAGCCAAAAGGCCAACCATCTCTGTCCATCAAACTGTATTCTTGTTCAATGCCGAACCAAGGTTCGTTATCTTTGGCTTTAACCATGGCATCTAAACACGAAGCTCTCTTGTTTGTTGCTGTCGGTGTCTTGTCATATTTGTATGTTTCACACATTACCAGGATATTTTGACCTAGAAGAAATGGATCTTTGAAAATTGACACTGGTTTTAGGTAAACATCTGAATTTGATCCTTCGGCTTGGTATGTTGATGAACCATCATAGTTCCACCATGGCAATTCACTTGCTTCTTTTGGTGTAAAATCAACTGTCATTATTTTAGATCTTAGATTCTCTCCTGTACCATCTATCCAAATATATGTGGCCAAAACTTTATCATTTGGTTGAGGCAAGTCCAAGTACTTCTTCAATACATTTTTGTCCGTGGCGGACGGATTGGCTAGCATTGGATTTGATGTCATCTTGGTTATATTTAATTTTTAATCTTCTTAAAAAAATCTATTTTAGTCTTTATTCTCTATATATTAAAAGTAAATTTCAATAGTTTTTTTATATATTCATTTTCTTTTTATACTTTTTATCTTATATTTACAAATGCTGACTTAAAATTAATAAATCATATGCTTACTGAGTGACTTTTTTAAAAGAAAATGGCAAATAGCATATTCTTTATTATATTTTTTTAATTAAAGGTTTTTCAATTTGTTTAAATAGTTTTTCTTTATCGTGTATAATCGAAATGTGGTAAACTTTGTCTAGGATAATTTTTAATCTCATTTTTGATAAAATATCATATTCTACTTCTATTAAGTTAATGCATTTTTTAAAAATATTTTGGCGTCTTTTTTTTAAAGACAAATTTTAATCCACGCATTTTTCCCATGTTTTTTAAGTTTTAAGTTATCTCTATCCATAAAAAACTAATTGTAGTTTTAGATAAATTCTTCAAAATATAAAATTTTATCTTTATTAAATTTCTCCGACATAATTTATCATTCATTTTTCATTAATTGACCCTTTTTTAAAATTAAAATGACCTCTAAAAGAATCAACTTGAAAATATATAAATTGGACCATAAATATTTTACATCTCATATTTCGTAGCTAAAGGTTATCTTTTTTTCAAGATCTCAATATATTTTTTAAAGCATTGTTAATTTTTAAAATTATGAAGTTTATAATTAAATTTTAAGTCGAATTCTTGATATGGTTTGAAGAAAATATGGCAATCGGTAGAAAATTGATTTGCCAAAAGCCAAACTTTAGCTTAGATTTGAAAAAAATTAAACTCTTTTAATTGTTTTGTTATGACTTGTATTTTTATCTCTTTAAATAAAATTTGAATTTTTATAATAAAAAATCTTTTTTTCTTTAAAAAGTAAGCTAAAAGAATATTTTTTTTTAATTTTGTATTCTAACTCTTTTTTAATTATTTCATTTACAAAGAGAACATTTTAAAATGTTGCAGTGCAGAGTTAATATTTACAAAAATTTAAGATAAAAAAAAATTGAATTACCAATAAATTTATCTACAAAAATTTATTTGAAAAAAAAAATGTCAATTAATAATTTTAAATTAGACTTTAAACTGTAAAACAGATCGAAAAATATTATGCCGATCAACGTGATCCGATAATCATTCTCTCAATTCATGATTTTGTATAGAAACTCAAAAGAACTTAAATAAACGCAATATTAGTTTATACAATAAAAATAGAAATTATTATAAAAAAATAATTGTCTAGAATGCAAATGCTTGTAAAATTAGTTCATCACGTTGTGAAAAAGTGATACGATTTTTGAAAAGCATAATTGAATAATATTTAAATTGTTTTCAAATTTTAAGCTTTGTTAAATGCGCATAAAATAGACTCAAAAGGAGGTAACATTTAACAAACGTAGTGTTTATTAAAAAATTATGCTTATTAGGGTTATATGCTAGATATTTTCCTAGGTCTTTTTTTCGGTATAAAAGCAATTGCTAAAGGATATTAAAAAATAAATCTATTCGGATTTTTAGAACATAAAGTGTCAGAAAAAATGTCATCAAATCCAATGCTAGCCAATCCGTCCGCCACGGACAAAAATGTATTGAAGAAGTACTTGGACTTGCCTCAACCAAATGATAAAGTTTTGGCCACATATATTTGGATAGATGGTACAGGAGAGAATCTAAGATCTAAAATAATGACAGTTGATTTTACACCAAAAGAAGCAAGTGAATTGCCATGGTGGAACTATGATGGTTCATCAACATACCAAGCCGAAGGATCAAATTCAGATGTTTACCTAAAACCAGTGTCAATTTTCAAAGATCCATTTCTTCTAGGTCAAAATATCCTGGTAATGTGTGAAACATACAAATATGACAAGACACCGACAGCAACAAACAAGAGAGCTTCGTGTTTAGATGCCATGGTTAAAGCCAAAGATAACGAACCTTGGTTCGGCATTGAACAAGAATACAGTTTGATGGACAGAGATGGTTGGCCTTTTGGCTGGCCAAAACCACATGGCTATCCTCAACCACAAGGTCCGTACTATTGCTCAGTGGGAGCTGATAGATCGTATGGTCGTGATGTAGTGGACGCTCACTACAAGGCTTGTTTGTACGCTGGAGTGAAAATATGTGGAATAAATGGCGAAGTGATGCCGTCTCAATGGGAATTTCAAGTGGGACCATGTGAAGGCATCAATGCTGGTGACCATTTGTGGATGGGCAGATACATTTTGCACAGAGTGGCCGAAGAGTTCGGAATAGTGGTCACATTTGACCCTAAGCCGATCACTGGCAATTGGAATGGAGCTGGTGCACACACAAACTATTCGACTAAAGAAATGAGAGAAGAAGGAGGCATCAAAGTAATTGAAGAAGCAATTGAAAAGTTAGCCAAAAGACACGAGAAACACATCCAAGTGTATGATCCAAAAGGAGGATTGGACAACAGTCGACGTTTGACTGGACATCATGAGACATCGTCTATTGCTGAATTTAGTGCTGGTGTTGCCAACAGAGGATGCAGTATTCGCATACCGAGAAGTGTAGGCGAAGAAAAGAAAGGCTACTTGGAAGATAGACGACCTGCATCTAATTGTGATCCCTATTCAGTTACTGAAATGCTTGTTCGAACCACTGTTTTAAATGAAACTGATTAATTACCTTACGATAAAATGTTTATTTTTAAATTTTGTATTTTAAATTGTTTTTTTTTTCTTTTAATTTATTGTGTTTACAAGGATAGATCAAAATTTTTAATAAAAATTTTTGAAATTGTTAAAATTGTTTTTTCCCAAATTTTAAATTGAACATTTATTTGTGTTATTTTAAGGGTTATATTTATTAATAATTATAATAATAATATTAATTTTAATTGGCAAGATTTAGATATGTGACCAATGACCACTTAAAATATGGATCAAGAACGCCACTCCCTATTGAGCTGGTTTTTAGACTAAAGGAAAAAATAATTAATAAAATGAAATATTTGCAAAATTTTACCGGTCATTAAAGACAAAAACAATAGCATAAAAGATATTGATAATGTTCGCCCAATCACCATATTGGATACGCTTGCAAACGTCTTTGAGAAACTAGTTCTATTTTATCTTGAGCGTTCGCATCCTCGTATCCTTAACCAATTTTGTTTCACAATCAATTCATCTTGCAATCACGCAGTCTTTAAATTATGCAAAAAAAAATAAACCGGTTTATGCAAGTGCGATAGATGCAAGTAAAACCTTAGTTGGCGTAAAGCAAGGAAGCCCATTTTTACCAAAACTTTTTTCTATTTACATTGAAGATCAAGTGGAACTAATTGATTCGATACGATAATTTAATCAATTTTATGCTAATTCACGCAGAATAAAAGTGAACAAAAAAAGAATTTTTCATTATTAATTTATTAATGATTTCAGAAAAATTAAATAACTTGAAATTAAATATTTAAATAGATTAATTTTTTTGCTGGTTAGTTTTTAAATTTTGTTTTTTTTTTGTCGTAAAAAAATAAATTTTAAATAATTTATTGTGAAAAACGTTCAAAAAATTACTAAAGATAACTAATTATTTAAAGTCAACAAATAAAATATTGATTACATATTTTACTAAGATCACTATTTTTAGATCAGATCAACTACGACCAAAAAATACTAATAGATTTATTGAGCAACATGTCAACTTGAAAATATTTAATTTCCAAAACTTGATTCAAATCATCATATACAAAATTGTCATACATTTGACCATTTATTGTCACCAATTCTACCTGTTTGTCAACACCATAGACTTTAACGTGTCCTAAAGACATATTAGCATCATATCCTTGTCTAACTCTGCTAATCTTAAGACCATTCTGATCTGCCATAAAGTTAAAATAGTTGAACACTTGCTCATCTACAGAGCTTAGAGATTTTCCATCATCCCAGTAGAGCGATCCAAACGCATACTTATCAGTGCCATTTTGTTTCAGTGCAACTAGAAGACCGAAGGGATTTTTTCTCGACTGAGCTGTGGTGAGGCCTGGATGCTGAAAAGGTACCACATGACCACCTCTTACATGAACATTGATGTCTGTAATTGGAGCTTCTAGATTTATGTATTGTCCTTTGGATATGTCTAATTGTTGGCCATTGTAAAAATCATACCAAGTCTCGTTGGGAAAGTAGCCGATTACATGGTCGACTGCCGGCTCTAGAACCGGTATGACCAAAAGAGCCGGTCCGAGCATGAATTGACGATCTATTTGATGTGCAGGCAACTCGTGCACAAATTCAAAGAACATGGGTCTAACCACAGTTTCACCAAATTGGCTACTTCTGTAGAACAAAAAGTAAAAATAAGGCAATAGAGTGTATCGTGTTAGGAGCGCTTTCTTGATTATGTCCTGGGCTACTTTGCTAAACGCAGCCGGATCTTGATCTTTGCTCACATCGTCGTTATGATTTCTCATAAATGGATAAAACGAGCCCAACTGCATCCATCGAACACACAATTCCTCGTTGGTGTCACCGCTAAACCCGCATATGTCCGAACCAACTTGTGCTATGCCGAACATATTGAACGAAAGCATGTTCGGTATTGAATAGTACATGTCGTCCCAGGTGGCTCGGTTGTCACCGGACCAATGAGCAGCGTATTGACCAGTGCCAGCAAACGAAGACCTTGTTAGAATGAATGGTCGTTTGTTTTTGATAATGGAACGCAGAGCGTTGTATGTAGCAATGGCTTCGAAGTGGCCGTACAAATTGTGCAAATTGTAGTGGTTGGACAAGTATTGTTGGGCGCTGGGGCACACAGTCTTTGAGTTCAACGCTCCGCCGATCACTTTAGGCACATATGGTGGATTGTCGTATTGATTGCCGGCGCAGCCGTTCACACTTCCGTCAACAAAACTCGACGGTTCGTTCATGTCTATCCAAATGCCGTCGTAGGCTATTTGATTGTGGAAATTTTTGGCCTGTTCGAACCACCACATTGACGTGTTTGGATTGGTAAAGTCGGGGAATACTGTGGTACCCGGCCAAACAACTCCAATCAATGGTTCACTTCCATTCAGCGGCTTTATGAACACATTTTGCTGCAGGCCCGATTCGTATGGGTAGTAGCCCGGCGTATTGCTTATGGCCGGATCAATTATGTTAACATAGTATTGATCATGTGCGTGTAAGTCTGCTATCACTTGAGGCAAAGAGGAAAAGTTCTGTTTGTCATAGGTCCAGTCTAATCGTTGGCTCATGGCGTCTATGTCCGTCCATTGAACATCGTATGGCAATCCGATGGCTCTGTTTCGTTTGATCACCTCGAACAATTTTTCTGATGTAAAATAGCCCCATCGGCACAAGTGAAATCCCAATGTGAAATACTGTGGCATTTGAGGCCTACCAACCACGTCCAAATGCTGTGCCACTACCTCAGATGGACTAGGTCCAAGATAGACATAAAAATCAATTATGCCTCCGATGGTTATAAATGTAAGTGCCGGAGTCGGATTTACATTTATGTCCATGGCATTCGAATTGAGCAAATAGAATCCCATTGCAGTGCCGTCTTGGTCCATGCTCATGTAAAACGGATGAGTTCCGTATAAATTTGTATTTACTGATGGCGGTATGTCCCTATTCCAAAATGTGTATCTATTCCAATCGGCCTCATGAGCCAAACTGTCCTGGTGTTCACCAATGCCGTAGAATATCTTGCTCACCAGACGAGTCGAGAATTGAATGTACTGGTCTGCATATATCAACGGAGCTACACTTGTATCAAATATTAGTCTGCCGCTTGATTTTCGATATATTTTGATAGCAAA
This sequence comes from Brachionus manjavacas, assembly GCA_019054805.1. NCBI lineage: Eukaryota > Metazoa > Rotifera > Eurotatoria > Ploima > Brachionidae > Brachionus > Brachionus manjavacas. The sequence goes on along the minus strand of JAHQIY010000016.1, from coordinate 1,866,599 downwards.
TGGGTCCTTGTTGACAAATATTTGGTAATCAGTGTCGTCTTTGTGGTTCATTTTCTCATAGGCTTTGTAATTACTGTTGTAGACAGGCACTTGGTAGCGCTTCTTGGTAGCATCTGTGATTTGAACACGCAGTCTATTCTTTGTGTCATAAACAATACGGGCTTCTAGCTTCAAGATTTCGTTTTGTCTAAAAGTAGAGTTGAATTTATGCAGTGAATAGGTGAGAGTGTTGTCCAGAACTTGACTTGAGTAGACTTGGTAGTCGGGAAAATCGGATGGAAAATAGCAGTATGGAGTATTAATGCTTCTATTGTGTTTGAGACCGAATGGAGGTGACCAGCAGCAGCCACGACGCTCACAATCTTCTTGGTTCGAGCCGTACTCCGGGAAACAATCAAACCTATTGTTGTTATCTATCTTATCGCATTGTAAATTATGCCCCCTTACCAAATTTAAAATAATCAAAAATACTTCAATAAACAAAAGCATCTAAATTTTTTTAATAAATTAAACATTAGTTGATTTTCGAAATTTTTTTAAATAAAATTTTTTGATTCAAAAAAATAAAAAATAATTTAAAGAATAGTTTTTTGGAAAATTTGATCATTAAAAAGCAAATAGATATTGACTGAAAAAATAAATTTTCAATAAAAAAATTTAAATAATTAATAAATTAATCAACTTAAAAGAAATTTTGAAAAATGATAATTTTTTTTTGATTTTTATTCCATCAAATTTTAAGAATGATTCATTTCTTAAACAAAGGTTAAAATGCGCTTTTAAATATAGAATTAAATTACGATTTTTTTCTCAAAAAAATTCTTGTTTCTCAAATAAATGCTTGAATTCAATCCTAAAAAAAAATCAAGTCAAAATGGACCATCAAATTTTTCTGATTCATTAATAAATTGAGAATAGTCTAATAAAAATTAATTTTGATTTTTAGATATTTTTTTGAGCTTATATTTTAAAATTTACACTTTTATTCTAAAGTTCGTTTTTTTGAAAATGTCTGCCAAAAAAAAAACTATCTTAATTTAATAATTTATCAAACTTTTGGGTTTATTTGCCAAATAAATAATAGTTAAATTTCATCTGCTTAAATTACAGCTGTTTGTGATAAGGATTTTATCAATTTAATCTTTAATTTGTAAATGTAATTTATATTGTTAATTTGTATCAAAGAAAATAAAAAAATTAATTTTCATATTTCTATTTTTATTTATATGTGAATTTACTTGGAATTATTTTATTTACTTTTTACTTTTTTTTATTTTATTTACTTTTTTTTGAAAATTAGCTAAAGTTTTTAGATAAAATACTTAGGCTAGAATTACTTTAAAATATTTAACAATATTTATTTTTTTAAGAAAACTGTAAATAAAATTTTTCATCAATTTTTCAATTTTTCAATTGAAACATTAAATGTATCACCTAAATCCAAATTTTGAAAAAAGGACACATAGTGTTATGTTATACAAACTTTCAATACACAAACGAATAATTGTAATAACAATGCTGTAATGATCTAAAATTGGTCCAGTGAATGAAACAAAATCTCAACTAATTTCGAAATTACATGCTATTCAATTGCAAATTTATTTTTCAATACTATAATTTGAAAATTTTACACAGGGTGAAGTAAAGGTTTTTCATTTTTATAAAAGTTTTAGATCGATACAGCAATCTAAAACTTTTGTGTGCTGAATTCATTAATTTTTCTACTAAAAAAATGCATATAAGAAATTATTTCTTAATTTTATAAATTAGAAAAAAGATTAAATTTGTGTGATTTTTGGATATTAATATTTAAAAAAAAATATTTTTTTTTATCACTACAATCAATATTTAATAATTTTTTAAATGCTCATAAACATTAGCTAATTATTGATCTTTAAAGTAATTAAAAAAAAATAATTTTTAATTATTAACTAAGAAAATAATTACCAAAAATTTAATTCAAGACACAATGTAAAATGTGTCTTTATTTAAAAAATTTAAAATACTAAAAATATAACATGTTTATTAAAGAGCAGTTTTAATTTTTAGATAACTTTTCGTTCAACATTTAACTATTTACACTGGACGGATTAGATGAACAACAACAAAAAACCTAGCATTCAGTTGATTCATGTGTGCAAAAGAGGTAATGAATCAATCTGATAGAATTCAACAAAGCGATTAGCTATATCCAACAAATAACTAAAATTCATGGTACTTAAAAAATCGAAATTATCTAATTTCGGATCGACTTTGGCTCGACAATAGTTCACAAGTTCCAATTGAATATCGTACACTTGTTCCTTGAGCAAGTCTAGTCTATTGTCCGAGCCAAATTGGCACAAATAAATATCCAATTTTTGCATATAATCTAGTTCATGGTTCAATCGAGTCTGAATTTCGTTCAACACTTTGAACATCAATTGACATTTGGAAAAAAAATCATCCAAAACCGACTCGTTTTGGCTTTCTAAATTTTGGTATTTGGTTAAAAATTTTTCCTTGAGCAAATTGTCATTTCTAACTCCTGAATAAAACTTATCAATTAGTTCAAAATAGGATCTGGCAGTGTCCGATTTAAGCCTGCATTCGTTAATGTAGTCATTTAGGTCCGAATTGGTGAGCTTGTAGCCAATTGCCGGCATTATTCGACTCAATAGATCCAATTCAGTGGGGTTTAAGTTAAAGTCGACCAGCACACAAAAGCTATTGTCGCAATGTTTGGCTCTTTTGGTTTTTTTATCTTTGTTCTTGCGTATTTCTGAAATCAAGGCAGAGCTCGTCAATTTGACTTTGTCTTCTGGCTTGTTTTTTTTGGATTTTTTGTGAGATTTTTTGCGTCTTTTTCTATTTTTTTTGCCCTCCAAATCAGACTCAATCGAAATGGAAGACATGCTCGAAAACGAAATGGAATTTTTTTTTACTTTTGCTTTCTCTTCCACATTCAAATCCAAATCCATGTCATAATTGACCACTTCAGCATTTTCTTTCTCATTTCTAGGCGGAGAAACTTTTCTGGCAACTTTGGAATCCAACAAGCGGTAATCGCTGTGATAAGCTTTCGGCTTGCGAGAGTACTCGTCCACTCGCATCTTAGGGTACACAAAATCCTCATAGACCAACAAATCGAGTAGGGCATGCATTTTGTTGGCGCACAAATCAATCAGATGGGTGTCTGGGTCGCAAATTGGATCGATCGGACACACAAGACGAATAAACTGGTTTAAATCGTTTATTGTGTTGATGTCAAATGAATTTTTGAGTCGGTGCTGAGCGAATCGCTCGAAATAAAGGTCCAGACTCATCCGCAAACTCACCACATATTCTTCCACTTTATCTATGACAAAATTTCTAAATATGAGATAATTTTTAGATTCTTTGACACACTTTTTGCACGTGGTTTCATTCGATCTGAACATCTTGACCATTTGGTCGCTCTGGGTGACCAGCTTTAGCTTGAGCTTGAGGAGTTTATAGTGCAGCGGGTTTTTGTAGTCCCAGATAAAGTTGTCCGAATCGGAAGGATCTATCGGGTTTCTGATTAGTTCCTTGTGCTCGATTGAATAGTAATAGGATGTCAAATCGGGGCTGTACACTTCCATGGGAGTTATTTCGTCCAGTTTGCCTGAGACCAAAAATTCGAACACTCTAGCCACATTTTGCCAAAGCGCAAAGTTCGGACACTTGTTGCGTCTATCTATTGGACTCAACGGTCGATAGTAGTCGTAATACTCCGCATAGTTTGGGTAGCCACGGTTCATTCTCTTATTTTATTCAACAGCTTTTAGTTGGATTGCTCGCGACGATTTTTACTTAAATGCAAAAAGCGTGTGTACAAGCTAAGAAAAGTAGCGGTTTTGCTTAATTTTTTTTGCTTAATTTTTTAAAATTAATTTTAAAGACCTTCAAATTTATCTTGCTTTCAAGTTGTCTTCGAAAAAAAAAATTTCATTTTTAAGATTTTATTTAAAAAACAAAAAGACCAAGTTTCTCTTTAATTTAGAATTTTTTGAAGATTTTAAAACAGAAACAATCTAGTTAAAAGTTTACTTACATTAAGATTAAGCGAGGTTGGTATCATGATTTTAGCAAAAATCGAAGATAATAGACGAAATAAATAGTTTTCACTAAATAAAAGCCAAGCTTTAATAAATTTATTTTACCTTAGAATACTATATTAATTGTTATGTTTGTTCTCAAAGCCAAATTAAATTAGACAAAAAACTAACCAAATTTATGCATTAATTAGAATTTTTTTTTCTCTCCTAAAATTTTAATACCAAAATTGAAAATTGAAATTTTGAAATTAATTTGAACGGAAATGTTTTGGCGATTTAATTACTCGAACTCGCAGATACCGAATCTTCTTGAAAAAGAGGTCTGTGCAAAAAATAAAAATAATTTTTGACAAAAAAATTTATTTTAAATCTAGGACGTAACTCTAAAAGAAATATTGGACGAAGAGGATGTACTACAAGAATGCAAAACAAACAATGAGAAACTAGTTAATTTGTAGGCCGATTAGACAGTTGATGGGGAAAATTTTAAAAATTAAATCTTTTGCTTAAGTTTGATCCGTCCGGAAAATTTGGACCAATTGATCGAAAATTCCATAGAGCTTCCGTCCGAAGAAATTGACGAAAAAGAACGATTCAAATACTCTACCATTTCATGTGAATTATTAACTTCTGATATTCCAGCCATAAATGATTCACTCATAGAAAATGAAGCTATTTTGGAAAAATTGTATTCTTTTTTGGCAAATAACAATAAGGACACAGTAAATTCACTAATGGCCAGCTACTTTGCAAAAATTTTCGGCTGCCTAATTAGCCGCAAGGCTGAACAAGTATTCTCTCAGCGAAAAAAAAATACTTTTTTTCTAAATTAAGTTTTTTTCGTTTAGTTTTTGAGTTTTATTCAAAAAAAAGAAAATTTTTTAAAACACTTTTTACAAAACATAAACACATCGGCTATTACAGAAATTCTCTTGCGATTTTTGACTAATGTAGACACAATTGAGATCCGGCATAAGGTGGTGCAGTGGCTTAAAGATATTGGACTTGCCAATGGACTTGTTGATTTGTTTTCATTTGAACACTCGGACGAAGTGCATTCAAATGCTTCGCAGTTGTTTTCTGATTTAATACGAATTAGCCGCGATCAAATATTGAACCAAAGAGAGGTGGCAAACGATGGTTTTGTGTCTGTTTGTGACATTGGCTCAAATGCACAGCTTAAAGATCCTAATCTTAGTTCGATTGAGTATTTGCACAAAAATTCTCTTTTAGAGCAATTAGAATCGTATGAAAATAGATTTTTTCCTTAAATTTTTGCAACATAAAATTATTTAATTTTTAATCTAAGAGAAGAAATTTTGGACAAATTTTTGAGAATAATCTTGGAAAGTGTTGACAAGACAAATAACTCGCTTCTACAAGGCATTGATGTTTTCATGACCTTACTCGAGCCTGTCACTTGGTCGAACGAGTAGGGACTTACAATTTTTGCTTTATCGAATTTTTAAAAATTCAAATTTAAATTTAGAATTGAGATGAATCAAAGCCAAGAAGAGGACAAGCTAAAAAGGGACAAGGAACGCATTGACATTGGTCTCTATTCGATCAATTCAATCAGAAATTCGTGCTTCAAATACCTAAGTCAGCTGAGCGATCTTTTACAGAATTCAAAGCCAAAACTCCAGAATTACAAATTTTCAAACGGAACAAAAATACCTGTAGTCGGTCAAATGCGTTTGTCTATATTGAAATTAATAAATCGTTTGTTAAATTTGTTTGACGACAAAATAAATCAAGAATTGATTCGATTAGGGTTATTGAACTATATTTTGTCAATGATGTTTTTGTATAAATGGAACAATTTTTTACACGTTCAAATTAAAGATATTTTAATTAATTGTTTTCAGTTTGATTTTAAAAGAATACAGTCGATGGCTGATCAAAATAGGCCCATTGAGCAAATTCGAGTCGAAGATTTGGAAACTAATGAGTTCAAAAGTTTTGTTCATCATGTAAAAATTGTTGAATTAATTTTTTTTCTCACAAATAATAAAAAAAATTATTTTAGCTGTTTAAAGATTGTAATTTATTTTTGAAATTAGTTCATTTTTGGTCTGAATATTTCGATGGTGTCGAGGAAATAAATGAAAAAAAGTAAAATAATTTTTCTTGTTAGTTAAACTAGTTGATTTTAATTGAATTTTAGAATAGTGACTAGTAAACCAAAATCAGTTGGATATGTTGGTCATTTGGCTATGATTACAAATTTTATACGCAAGCAAACAACTGATAGTAATTATTCGGCATTTATCAAAGATTGTCTTGACAAGTGTAAGTTGTTTATAGAACAAAAAAAATATAAATTTTATTACCTATTGTTTATTTTTAAAAATTAGTTAAAAGGCTAAATTTGTTTTTTATTAAAAAATTAAGATTTTTTTAAAATTAATTTTAAAAATTAAACATGAGTTTGATTACAAAATGGGGTTTTGAAGTTTCTTTTGATTTTAGGGTTGTTAAACGTTGCATTTAAACGATAAACGAAATTTTTAATTATTTAAAATAAAAAAGTTACTAAAATTTAAATCAAAGTCATCATTTAAATTCAAGTCATGACTTAAGGTATTTCAATTCATTTTTCTGATAATCCAATTCCGACCAAAGATTTAACACAAACAAATCATGTTGCTGAATGTAAGCTTTATAAATCTTTTAAATATAAAATTAAAAAAAGTATAAAAGATAAAGTCTATTAGTCATTGGAGTTTTTTTAAGACACTATTTAAGATGATCAAAGAAATCGAATAAAATCTTCTACATTAGACATTTCAAATTTTATAATTTAAATTAAATTATTTATTTCCATCAAATTGTAAACATTTTAATTAAGCAATTCAATTTGAAATATCTAAATTAAAAATTTATTTTTTTCTAAATCGAATAAATATATCAATACATTTTTGGATCAAATATAAATCTTTAATTTTGAAATATCCATAAAAAAAATTAGTAAATATTTTTTAAAATTATTAACAAAGTTTAACAACCCTACTTAAAATTATTTCAATTGAGCAAAATTTAAACGGTTGGAAGTATAATTATTTAATTTCAAAATTAAATTTTAAAATAATGGCTTTTATTAAAAATCAGATTATTGCAATTTTTTGATTAATTATTATAATCCATCTAAAAATCCAATAAAGAAAAATAACTAGTTGAAACAAAATTGAGAGTCCTAGAGTTGTTAAAAGAGCAAAATTTTTTTTTCCTTTTCTTTTCCTGATTTTTCCTAATTTTTCTTTAAACACCTTTTTTTATTGTTGAATGATAATATCTTGCTCTTGCTTTTATTTGGTTAAAAATCTGTTTTGAAAATATTGTATTGATTCCACATCATTTTTGGCACTTTAATTAATAATTGTAATTTTAGCTTCTCTTTTTTGTCAATAACTAAAATTAAAAAATTTCAAAATTAAAATTGTAAATATTTAATTACCTTTATCGATAATTATTAATTTAATGTCAAATGGTATATAATAATTAATAATGTCCATAAATTTTAAATTGGTGTCCTGTGTCCAAAGCTATTTCTTGATCTTGGAAAAATTTTACCTAATTCAGCAAACATAATAGCGAAAAGTGTTTAATTACCTAGAGTCATTTAAAAACAAAATTTTAAATAATGAGCTATCTTAAAAAATATTCAAATTTTTTTTTCCTTAGTTGTCGAAAAAGATTTGGTAGAAACGTGGGACGAAATAAATGAGAATAAAATAAACAAATTGAGCACATTGAACTCAATAGATTTGGTGCATAATCCATTCCTGGTTAATTTGGCATCGGTGTCGGATGCAGGCGACTTCATCGAGTTACCCAGTGATGAAAAAATGAATAGGAAATTTTCCGAAATGCATCAAGAAATGAAGATCAACTGTGTTCAAGACTTTAGTTTGTCCGAAAGTCATATAGTTAATTTTAGCGCTAAACAATCGGGGTAAATCAATTTAAAATTCTTATTTAAAGGCTTTTTATATGATCAATATAATATAAGGGGCTTTGATAAAACTAAAGCTATTTCGTTTAGCATCGACTCCAGTGATGATAGTGCCCAAATGTTTGAACAAGTTTGTCAGCAAAGAGATAACATGAACTTTGGAACATCATGCCCAGACACGAGCAATTTGGAAGATGACATGTGGGTTAAGAAAGAAATTCGTTTTTCCGAAAATCAGACCGAGTCCACTTTTGAGTAAAATAAACTAATTAATATTATCAATAAAATTTATTTTATCATTTTTTTTTGCAGCGGTAAAGATAACTGGTCGGTTTTTTCTTCCGAAAAAGATTTTAAAATGAAAATTGAGCATAAGAATATTAATGACGAGCCTACTTCTTGCATAAAAAAATATTCTGAAAAAATATCCAATTTTTCATCATCATCCAGTTCATCTTCCTCGGATGGTTCATCCGATTCAGAGGATGACAACCAAAAAAATGTCAATCCTAATAAGTAATTAAAACTTGTTTTTATATATTATTTATTTTAATTTTCAAAGACGGCATCATAATAAAAGTCGGCCTATCAAGGAAATGAGACAAAAAATTGATGATGATATATTTAAAGACAGTGTTTCTTTTAAAATAGAACCGCTCAAAGTAGATGAACCTACAGCTGAAAATTGGGCTGATTTTGACAAGGTTTTTACCAAAGTGGAAAAAGAGCAAACTCTTGAAATAAATGATCCATGGTCAGCGCCATCAGCAAATCAAGACAACGCTGATCAACAATCGGAAAATTGGGCTAATTTTGATAATTGTTAAATAACGCTAATTTTTTACTAATTTTTGTCTATAGATAGAAAAAACTTGATGATTTTTTTTTAAAATTTATTTTTTTTGTTTCGTAAATTAATAAAATCTCTAGAAAAAAAAAACTATTATCATTGTGCTAATAGTCCAAGAACCATGTTTTCTTCTTGCATCACGGATTTAAATTCTAAATTCCATAAATCAGAGTAAACCACTAAAAATAAACAATCATTAAATTTTTAACTTTAACAAGAGATTAAATTACATATTTGGCCTTGTTTGATAAAAATACTTTTTGACGGACAGTACTGTTTGCATTCATGAACCGGAATAATTTTTATCTTTGATTTTCCTGATATTTGACAAAATAGAGAAATTCTCAACGAAACAGGAATATTTAATGAATCATGCGTGTTATTTTTTGATACAAAAAGCCATGAATTGGAAACCAATTCCAAATTGTTTGGTAAAAAACTAGGTCTTTGGATTAGTTTTTTAATTTTTTTCGATGTCGATTTTCCACAATTTTCCCACATGACCGAAAAATTGCTCAAATGTTGAGTTTTTTCAAGAGCTAAATTTTTTGTCTCAAACATTCCTTGGAGCGTATGGTCAAAGTAGCACATATGTTGCTGTAAAATTGGATCTTGAGGATTATTGAAAAGCTCAGTAATGTCTTTTAGCTGCATTTTACTTAGTTTCCAATCATTCATTTCATTATTTACAATTACTGGGACATCCGATTCATAAACTATTTTGTCAAATAATTTTTTTATTTTCTCAGTTTCATATGTTTTGAGAATTTTTTTTCCATTTGATTTTCCACATGCAAATCGACAAACTTTCGGATCAAAACGGGTTGTAGGAACAAAGTATGGATTGCTCACCAAGCAATTATTTTGATAAAATCGAGTAAAATCATAAAAATAAGAAGCCTAAAAAAATTAATTTTTTTATTATTTTTTGATAAAAATTTTTTTATTAAATTACCAGAAGTATAACTAGTCTTAAAACGTATAAAATGTAGAATTTAAAATTTTCCCAGTTATAAAAAACAGTTGCAAGAATTATTAAAGATACAGTCACAAAATTCAAGAAATTTCTCCGAAACCAGGTATCCGATTCGATTTGATTTACGATTAATTTTGATTTATTCAAAAATTTGTCTGATATCTTGGAATTTTTATTTTCATAAAAAGATCTTAATTTATCAAAATTTTTCTCAATTTCATTGATTTTATCTGTATTTTTCATTTTAAATTAAAAAATTGTTTTTTCAATTCTAAAGTAATCAGGTATTAATATTCGAAAATAAACATTTAGTATAATTTATTCCAAAAAAATCAGCAAAAATTAAATTTTCCGATTGTTAAGTTAACTAAGGTGAAAAAAATGTTAATTAGTTAATTTAGTTACAATGCTTTTTATAATTAAAATTATTAGTTTTTTTAATTTGTATTTTTTTATTATTGTCTTTTTTGAGTTGCTGTTCAGTTGAGTTTTTAGGGGGAAAATTCTTTTTTTGACCATAAATTTGATCCTCAATAAAAAATCTTTAAAATATTCATGAATAATTTTTCCTTAATTTAATATTGTCATATATATTTTTTGTGAAATTTTGGAAAATTTTTGTTTAACTTTAAATTCGTATAGCCATATTGAGAAGGCAGCATTTTTTTCTAATAAAAAATTTTTCATAAAATATTTACGAAAAAATAATAATAATTGGCGAAATGAAAAATTAAAACAAAATTGTTATTAAGTGAAAAAAATTATCGTAAAAAAGGACGTCCATCAGTGAAGGATTTTGGATCGACTTTGGTTTTACTTATTAGCCTTTTGTTTTCCTAGTTGAACTTGATCGTGACTTGAGCCTTTGAGTGGTATGATCGTGGAATCTAGAAACAAGTAATCTGAAAAGTTATAAATTAAAAACTTGAATAATAATTAAAAAAATTAAAGAAAGAAAAAATTTATGAACATTTAAAATTCGCTTTCGAATACTTCACTTCTTTTGTCTTACAATTTTTTTAGTTGTTTCATTATTCTATTCAATTAACGCCTATATCCATTTTTTCATATTTTTCAATTTTTGTAATAAAATAAGCGATTTTTAGTACAGATGGAAACTTATGCCTTGAAACACGTTAAGTTCTTTATTACAATATAAAATATTAAGCTGTTATTTCTTTTAATTATAAATTTAAAATGGGTGGTAATTATTTGACTCAATTGTTGTCAATTTATTACCTTTAAAGACTCGTTCATTTTACTTTTGTCATTTAGTGGGCAAGTTTTTTCGCTATAGTTCATAATTAATATAAGAATTTTTTACTCTTTTGTTACGAGAAGTCTCTAAAATTTTTAATACCACTCATATGATTATACCTTTTTTTTTATTTTGCGTTCAAAAGGTTCCTTTATGAAACAAAATCATTTTTATATTCAATGATATAAAATTTTTATTTTATCGTTTTAAAAAATTTAATCATATTTTTTCAAAAAATAAGTAAATGAAAATAAATAAATTAAATTAGATTAACTTTAAAATTTAATTTATAATTTTAATATGTCTGAAACTTAACTATTATTGTGTTAACTTAACTATTCTTCTCAAATTTTCTTCCTTTCTTTATATATTTATTTACATTTTATTTTATGACTATTCGTGTATTATGTTATATGAATAGACTTCTTGTCTGATTCATTGACGATACCTCGTATTCCCAGGTCCTAAATCCTCAGAAAGAACTCCAAGGTTCCTTCAATTTTTCTAGAACATGCTTTGTTTTTTTTTATTAATTTGGCGGCTAAAAATTTATTGATTAGTGGTAATTCAAAAGAAATTGTTAAATAACCGTAAGGAAATTTTTATTTTAATTTATTTGAACAAAATATCCATGATAAATATTTTTACTTTTTATTTTAATGATATCTCAAAAAATGATTCCTTTTTTTGGAAAATAAATTTTATTCTTTTGAAAAAACAAATTTGAAATTAATTATCTTCAATGACTCATGGAAAATTGATTTCCTTGATTATCGAATATTTAATCCTTTTATTTTCAATTCATTCTTTTCCCGGCAATATATTTAATTTTTAATTTTGTCGAAGATGTGCTTTTTTAACAATAAATTCTAAATTTGTTTAATCAAAAAAAGTTTTTTCGTTGCAAAATTCACAAAGTCTAAATATTAGCAAATTTAAATAAGTGCTTTTAAAATTTAATAATATTTTTCCTATTATTATAGAATTTCGTTAAGAATCAGTCCAGATTCTTGTACAGAACAAGCAAATTTTTTAATCCTTGATCGTTACTCATAATCAACTCTAAAAATTTAATAAAATAAAATTGATTTAATATTTTAATTGAGGTAAATTATCAAAATACCAGTTATTAAAATAAATGTGTCAAAATGACACTGTTTCAAAAAAACAAGATTAAAAAAACATTGCATTAAAATGACAAGTGTCAAAATGACCTAATTAAAATAACTAATACCAAAATATTAGTATCAAAATATCTTTATTAAAATGACAAAAAAAATGTAAATTGTTTAATCAATATAATCAGAAAATTTAATTTTTTTAAAACATAATCAATGAGTTACTGAGACAATCATAGTAATGCTAGATTATGCAAAGTTTCTAATTTTTTATTTGGATCATAAAACTTCATTAAATTCGACGCTGCCTCTTCTTTTTTGCTTTAGCCTTGACCACACCAGTTTTAATCTTTAAGATCATAGATTCTATCTTATTCTGCTCGTGGCGTAAGGCATCGATTTATTCATAGATTAATGGATGATTGTTTAATATACCAGTGAATGAATTGTGCCATGACTCACAGCAATTATTTGTTCTTGGCATATCATCCATTAATCTATCATGAATATTTCATAAACTAATCGAAAACATTGGTTCATCTCTTTCTATTATCTTTTTGTTATAGCGACCACGCTTAATAATAGTTCTAGCCACATAATATTCTTCAAAATAAGTATAAAATTCATTAACTTTTGATTTTGTAAATTCACTCTTAACACTCTCTTTTAACTCATCAAATGCACTAACAACGTCTTTTTTAGGTAAATATGCAAGACATTGAGGCAAAGACGTCTAAACATTCTTTGATCTTTTTAAGAAAACTAATGTACAACGCTTGCGTTTTTCTTGTTAAAAAGGCATAAATAACCGGCAATGAATGACTTACAAAATCAACATGAATAGTATATACTTGTTTGAATAATCTTGGGGCCACACTGAATGTGCCGTCACAAAAAATGTCACGATTTTGAATAATCTTAATATTATCTACAGTACAAAATATTAGTAGACGTTCATCATCGACTGAACCAGAATCATAATAAAAAAAGTTATCACCCTTGAGTGATGATTGTAACCAGACCGGAATGTCTATGCAAGCTAAAGTTTCTGGATCTTTTGGAGAATCTGGCTTGACTTTTTTTTGCTCGCGTTGGATGACTTGACGATCGGCACTATAAGAGGGGAGTCGTACGATGACTTGATCATCCAATGGTTTTTCCAACGAGTTTAATATTTTTCGAGCTTTATTATCAGAATTGACAGCACGTTCTTTAATAGCACGTCTTCTCTCTAAAAGTTCTATTTTGGCAACATCAGGTACGTCTAAATGTTCCTCAAATGTGATATAAAAATCACACTCTTCGCCGATTTTATCAGTGTATGTATAACCCGCAGCCTTACAATTTCTTTCAACACAGCGCCAAGAAAACTTGTTTTGCTGTTTACTATAATAAGATTCTTTAAAATAATAGCCGAGATTGTGTAGCTGTGGTTTTTTTTCTGTGATAATGTAATAAAAGCTTTAACAGGCTTATTAAGTGTTAAAGAATTAATAGATTGTGCCAAACTCTCCATTTGTAATTTTTAATTAGTATTATGATATTTTGATTTGATTTTAATTTATTTGTTATTTTGAACAACATATACAAGTGATGTTATTTTGACACACGCTATTTTCAATTAGTTGTTTTGACACTTGTTATTTTTTTTTTGGTTTTTTTGATGTTGTTATTTTAAATGTCTTATTTTAATACTTGTTAATTTGATATGCTCTAGTTTACACGATCCTTTAAATTATAGACCAATTAGTATAACGAGTTGTTTAGGAAAGCTACTGGAACGCATAGTATATTCAAGATTATACAATTTTTTAGAGCAAAATTCACTCCTTATCCAGGAGCAATCTGGATTTAGGAAACACCGGCGAACAGCAGATAATCTTTTCTTCTTAATTCAAAAAATTGTGGAATCATTTAATAGAAAAAAAGAGTTTGCGGCCTTTTTTTGATATTTCTAAAGCCTTTGATAGGGTTTGGCATGAAGGTTTACTTTTTAAATTGATTAAAATAAATCCACCTCATTACTTGACTAACTGGATAAAATCCTTTTTAGACTCTAGGACATTTAAGGTAAATGTGAATGACCATTTGAGCGAAGAATATCAAATAACTGCAGGTGTTCCTCAAGGCTCAGTAATTAGTCCTCTTTTATTTAGTATATACATTAATGACATCCCTAAAAGAAACAAAACAAATAATGAATACTCTCTGCTTTTTGCAGATGATCTAGTTACATTCTTCATTTATAACAGAAAAGGGAACCTAGAAAATAAGATCAATAAATACCTCAACGAATTAGAACAATGGCTTATTAAGTGGAAAATGAAGATATCGGTTGAAAAGTCGTGTTCATTAGTCTTTTCTAGGTACAAAAAAGAGAGTGATAATCTTAACTTAAAAATTTATGGAAACAGAATAGAGAGACAAAAAGAAATCAAGTTTCTTGGTATTAAATTTGATTCTAAATTAAACTTTAATATACTGGTAGATGAAATTAAAGAGCGCTGCAATAAAAGGCTAAATATTATTAAGATATTGTCAAACAAAAAATGGGGTCTTAATCAGAACACACTAGGAAATCTATATAAATCTTTAGTCGGATCAATTTTAGACTATTCTTTTCCTTGCTTGAATTCATTTTCAGAAAATAATATCAAAAAACTACAAGCAATTCAGAATACAGCAGTCAGATCTATTCTTAAGTTAAAATATGATACTCCCTCCAACATCGTACATCATGAGGCTTTTAATAAACTAAAATTACTAACAGTCTCGAATCGGCTTTTTGAATTGAGTGAGAGATATGTTGGGGCAGGACTGAGTCATTCTATTCCATTGGTTGTAAGACTGGTGAAGGAATACAAAGAAGGTTTCGAATCAAGATATATTGACTACCCAACTCCATTGTGTAATTGCTACCTTACTATTTCTTCTTTTTTTCCTGAAACTTGAACTATTTAAACATGAGCCACATGTAACAATCTTTTCCAATTTTATATATTCTTAATTTTCATTTATTTAGCTTATTTACTTTTTTAAAATTCTTTTTTTTTTTTTTTTTTTTTTTTATCTTATTTTATTAACTTTAATTTTATTTTTATTTTATTTTATTTCATTTTTATTTTATTTTTTTAATTTTTAACTTATTCTGAAGGAGCTCTAGCTCGGTACAGAAAACAAATAAATAATAAATATGCATCCTTAATTGATCATGCTTAATTTTTAAAACTTTCAATTGATTAATTGTATTAGTAAATATTAAGAAATTAAAAATCATTTTGAATCATATTTTGTTGCTATAACAAAAAAAAAATATTATCTATTTAATAAGTTAATTTTTACTGATAACATTAAAAAAAGTTTAGTTTGATTATTTTTTCAATCAGCATTTTAAAGTTTCTTAATTATTAAAAATTGTTGATAAGTTATGGAATGATATAAAAAGGCTTTAGCAATTCAAATTTATTTTACTTTAAAAAATGAATAAAATTTTAGTTTTTCAGTTGCTGGTGATTTCCATTCAAAGTATTAGTGGCCAGTCATCAAATCCAACATTATGTCAAAACAGGTATGGCAATTTTCTAAATGGTACATGCAAAGTAGTTGATGATTGCACGGGTGCTGCTCTTGTTGGAAACTGTTCCAATGGTTTTATTTGTTGCATACCTGATAAAGCGCCCATTTCAATACCTGAAAACTTATTCATTACAAGAGCACGTTTTTTCAAGTTTGTTAACAAAACAACAAGAACCCAAGCTTTATACAACTACTTTGTTGAGTCATTGAATTCAGTCGGAGCTAACGAAATTTATAAAGCAGCTGCTTATTTTTCTCAATTGATTGATGAAAGCAATTATTTCAAAAAACTTGAATCAGGAATAATTGATAATGACTTGGATGTAAATTTGGGAAATAATGAGACCCAAGACGGAACTAGATATCAAGGACGAGGTGCAATTCTACTCAGAGGCAAAAAAAATTATTATCTAGCAAAATCAAGTAAAAATCAGCCAAATCAAATACAAATTTTTTGAAATTAAATTTTTATTTAGGCTTAAGCGTTGATATCATCCAAAACCCTGAATTGGTTGCTTTTCCATCTTTGGCCTTTAAAATTGCCGCATGGTTTTGGCTCAATAATGCATATGTTATTACATCCAATAGTTCAGCTAAAAAAACTGACTTGGGTATACTTGCTGATGGAACGTATCACAATTTTACTCTACTTACTTATTCTCTGACAAGTAATCTGCAAAAATTAAAGGATAGAACCAATCTTTACAACTCGATAGTACAAGAAACTGGTTATGGCACTATTAAAAGAGGCTTTGGTCTGAGTTGTAAGATTGGTTCTAATGAGGGTTTTTCAGTTCCAATATGCTTAATTGGCGAAAACAAGCCCTACTGTGGATGTGAAGGAGAATACGAGATGCGTAGCTGTCCATATGGATTTCTTTCTAATAATAAGTGTCGTGGTTCATCAGTTTTAAAGTGCTGTGTTGAAAAATGCAGTACTTCACTTGATATTGTGATTTTAATGGACTCCTCAGGATCGATTGGAATCGTTAATTTTCAAAAAGAAAAAGATTTTGTCTTTGCTTTATTGGACAAGGTAAAAATTGGTGAAAATGACACTCGGGTGTCTGTTTTAAATTATAATTCAATTGTGTATGATGTAGCCACATTTAATACTACTCAGACAAATGAAACAATAAAAAACCTAATAAACAGAATTGTTTACCGTGGTGGCGGTACGAATACATATGATGCTTTGCGAAGAGCAAATGACTTTATTTTACAAGAAGAGAACGGAATGAGATCTATTAAGTCAGGCATACCAAAGGTGGTTATTGTAATTACAGATGGAGCTAGCGCAAATCTAAATAAAACATTGACCGAAGCTCAAAGAATCAAAGATAGAGGATTAAGTGTAATTTCTGTAGGAGTAGGAAATATAAATAGGATAGAATTGATTGGCATTGCTTCGACACCGGCCGATCAATACTATGCTGACGATTTTGACAAAATCAAATTAATTTTGTCCGGTTTATCGAGAACAACATGTCAACAACCTGCCACGGTTTCAATCGAAAGTAATGTAAAAGCAACTGTTGAAAAAAATACTTATAGATACTACAGGTATTCTATAAAAGATGCGCTTAATTACACCAATGGTACATTGGATAGTTTTACCATCGAATTGGCAATATATGACGGCGAAACAGAGCTATTTTATTCTTTCGAAGAAGAAACGCCGAAAAGTGATGATGAATTTTTGCAAATTGAAGACACCGGCCCTGACACAAATTTTATTGAAAACAAAACTAGAATAGAAAGAAGTGTTAGAAATGATATAGACGAAGCCATAAAAACAAAATTATATAAAATTAATAGACCTCAAGATGGCAAAAACGATATTTTGTATTTTAGTGTCAAAGGCTTAAGTGAATTGAATGAATATACAGTTTTTGTTCATAGTAAAGTTGTTTCTAACCCAGAAACTACGTCAAATGAAATCATGGATACTTCCCAAACTACAACCATGGATACTTCCCAAACTACAACCACCAAATCTTCTTCAAATACTTTTGTGAACAATTTATTCCTATTTTTTTTGGCTTTTATTCTAATAATTATTTTTTGAATTGCAATTAATAAATTAAAATATTTTTGATTTGAGTTCAAAAATGTGCATTAATTTCCATTAAAATAAAGACTATTGATTAAATATAAATAAATAAAAGTTTAAATAGCCTAAGCATGTGTTTTAACTTTTTTACAATCTAAAATAATTAAAAAAAAAATTAAACATGTGTTAAAAACACAAAATCTTTAACAATTAAAATAAATTTAAGATTTTTAAAGAATTCTAAAAATATTCAGAAAAATAATTTATTTATTAAGGCAAAAAATTATTGATGAAAAAAAGAAATATATTTATTCGAGTAAATATTAGACAAATATTTATTCAATTATTTTAAACTTTGAAGTGAATTTGCTTAGAAAAAAATAAGGAGGAATCGAATCGAAAATAGAAAAAACAAAACAACAAAATAACTAACTGGTTATAAAAAATAATCTTTTTTACATATTATTCTCTTTTCATTATCTGCATTATATTTGTTTCCTTAAAAAAAATGTAATTTTATAAAACTAAAAAGCGTAATAATTAAATACCCCTTTAATTTGTCTAATGCACAAATTAAGTTCTTCGGCTTTTTTAATAATATAGTTCAAAATATCCAACGAAAACATGTCCATTTGAACCTTGTAAATTTTCATTTTGTCATTATTTTTAAACTCACTTAACAAAAAAAATATTTATTTATAATAATATTCATTTAATAAAATATTACCTCAATTTTTCGACAATTATTTCCTTATTTCGGTCCAAAGAATGAACCTCTTTTAGATTTAGCTCGTTTTCGCCAATTTTATCCTCGTTCTTGAACATTTTGGCGTAAAAATTTTTTTCCAAATTTTTATACTTGGCCACATCCTGATCCAACTGTGTTATTTCATCAGCAATTTCTTTGCTGGTTGGCGCTAGTTTGTAAGCTCGTAGAAGAAATTTTCGCGCCCGATCAAAATCTTGCAGCATCCTAAGTGACTTTCCGTAGCGATAAATGGCTTTGGCATTCTGCGCATCCAAATCAAGCACCAATTTACAATAATAAATAGTTTTTTTTGGCTTGGCTCTCTTCAGACACACTTGTGACATGTTCAAGTAGAGCTTTAGCATCACTCCGGTCCATTTTTTTTCTTCATCATCGTTAGTAACACAAGTATTGTCCAACAAGTAAATAGCCTTTCGGTACTTCTTAGACGCTTCCCTAAAATTCAATCTTTTATAGTTGTCATTGCCGAGCTCTCGTAGACAATTGCATATTTTTAAAATTTGATCTAGGGTCATTTTTTCTCTTTGTTCGTCGGACGATGCTTCGTAATTGTCGAATGCATTCGCCTCGACAAACGAAATAACCTCTATTTCAAATAAGACAGGTGTTTCTTTGGGCACTCTAGGCTCACAACCAAACTTGCCACAGTAGTATTCCGGCTCGAATATAAATTGAGACTTTTCGTGTCTTTTCATGGTCGACACGGCTATGTCAAGTCCGCGAACAACCTCACTATTGCCAAGCTTGAACTCAAATGATTTATTTCTTAAATGAGTTGAGTCGAATGGTTCATCATTCATTTCAAAGTAAGCATTGTAGTGAACACGGGCTCTACTACCCGGAGTGATTGGCAATCCCGAACCAGGAATTAGAGTTCTTTTTAAAACACCACCATCTTTTAATGGAGACACATCTTCCATTTTTGATCGTAGTATTTCAAATGGAGTCTTAGAAACGCCATTATCGTCCTGGTCCATTATCACTTCGGGATTTTTCAAATCGTACACTTTTTTATAGTCTATTTTGTCTATTTCATCATCCCAGTTGTAATTGTCTTCTTCCTTATCGGGGTCGTATTCAAACTCAATGTCTTGGCCGGCCTTTAAAGCCCGGAAATCAAGACCTTTTCCTGTGAGCTTGATTCTGTCTCTCTCGTCTTCATCAGAGTCATAATTGGAATCAATGATTTTCAATTTTTGAAGTTCCAGTTCAACATTTTCTGGAGTCAATGTGTCGAAATCGGTGCCAAATCTATTGTTATTATTAACATCAGCCATCGTATTTCAGCCGCAAAAGAATTCAAATTTTGACTAGGATTTTTTATTTTCAAATATCTATTTGAATACAAGTCCACTTAGCTCTATTCAAAATTTTAATTTAAGAAAAAACAACTTTAATTATGAAATTTCAGCTAGATTACTAGAAAAATATTTTGATGATATAGAACTTGTATTTTTATGGATAGAATTTTATTAAATTTGAACATTAATTTTATTTTTATGATTTTTAAATTTTTGTATAAATAGGTAGTTGAAAGGTAAAATAGGTTAAGACAAAATATTTGCTTTATGCGTTTTTAATTCTGCAGTTAAAGATTGAAATTATTCAGCTAAAAGTTGATGGAAAATGAATAAATTTCAAATGAAAAATTCGAGATTTCAAGTTTTTTTTGTTAGCACTAATATACACTATACATGCTCTAGTCTTTTTTCATTTAGTCGCTTCTGATCTTTTGCCAAAAATCCAATTTAATCAATGCTTAAAATGTTTTGTTTTCAGATTAATTTCTTTTTGTTAGAAATTTGTTCAACCAAGAATGGTAAATTTTGGTCCAAATAGACCACATATTCTCCTGTTTATAGTAATTTTTTTATTTGAGTTTAGCCAAGACAAATTAAAGAAATCAAAGACTTTTTGGTCACTGTTAAACGAAAAGATGTAAAATGTAATTATTAGTTTAGATTTAAATCAGAGTCCTTAATGATGACCATTTAATGACACCTCTTCATTGAATTCAAAATGTTGAAACTTTTTAATAGATCTGAAAGACTCTGGTCAAATTTTAATTTAAATTTTTTAAAAGTTGTTATTTAAGCGATCAAGATCAAGAAAAATAAAGACAATGTAAAATTCAAAGTCCGATGCAGTCGCTTTTTGTACACACTAGTTGTTGAAGATAACGAAAAAGCCGATAAACTAAAGCAATCTTTGCCACCAGGTAATTTATTTATTTTTTTTAATTTAACTTTTAGTTAATGTGATGCATAAAACTATCAATAATAATGATACTAGTGATTATTTGATTGCCTACATTGTCTGATTAACTAAAAAATTAAATTAAATTAAATTTCAAAAAAAATTAACTGTTTTTATTAAAGGAATCGATGTAATTGAGTTGAGCAAAAAAAAGAAATCAAATTAAAAAATTAAAATAAAATTTTTGGTTTGATTTTAACAGAAATAAAATTTAAAAAAAAATTGAATTTTTTATCTCAATTCCGCACACTGAATGCATTTTAAATGATGACCATTTAATGACACCTCTTCATTGAATTCAAAATGTTGAGACTCCAATTTTAAGTCTGATTTAGTAATGCTTCAGTTTTGAATGATTTAGAAAATTTTGATGAAAATTTAATGATTATTTTCATTTCCTTTGCCTAAAATGACAAAACATTTAAAAAGTCTAGTTTGAATGATTAGAAAAAATCATATTTTAATCATGACTAAAATGATTATTTGATTGCCTACATTGTCTGACAAATGTTTATAGACTTTTAGTTTAAAGAGCCCATATTTTTTTTTAATTATCAAGATTGTGAAATTTTTTTATTTTAAGGTTTTTGTTAAAATTTTTATCTAATATGTAAAAATAAAATTTAAAAAAAAATTGAATTTTTTATCTCAATTCCGCACACTGAATGCATTTTAAATGATGACCATTTAATGACACCTCTTCATTGAATTCAAAATGTTGAGACTCCAATTTAAAGTCTGATTTAGTAATGCTTCAGTTTTAAAGACTTATGTTTTATATGATTTCAATCATTTATTTTTAAAGCTTTTATTTTAAATTAACATTTAAATTTTTATTCAAAATTAAAATAAAATTTTAAACAACTTTTCTCTAATTAAAGCTAATTTGAATAAATAAGAACTTCTTATTTTTAAAAGAGAAAATAAAAATTTTATTTTGCCTTCAATATATTATAATTAAAATAAGATGTAAATTTTTTTCTAAAAAATCTATTTACAGTTAAAAAACAATAATTAAAGCCCTTATAAAATAATTAATTGTTCGACTGTGTGTTTTCTGCTTGTTTTGGTGCTATTTTGTCACACCAGACCATACAGCCAGCTACACTACTGCGCTCACCTGGAACACAACTTTTTGCTCTATTTTTTTGAATAAATCTCTGATATGTGTCCTTTCTAATTTCTCTATAAGTGTCAACACCAGTGTCCCCATTTGAATAGTTCATAGTATAAGTCGATACAGGACGGTCTATATTTTTCCTCGCTGACAATAATTTTGAATTAGTTTGTCCACTTTGACAGAAATCTCTCTGGTAAATGGTTTTTTTAATTCGGTCCCGTCCGGTCTCTTCGCACCAGCCAATAAACTCCGGATTCCATCGGTTTTTGTTGATGCTGTCGATTTTTTTTTTGCCCAAGCCCGAGCCGAACATCAATGGGTTGTTGAGGATGTCTTGGCGATTGTCGTGTTTGGAAAAATTGTGCTTAGTTGCCTCATCATTTTGGCGCTTTAGGAATATAACAGGCGGCGTTGGTTTTGCTTTTTGTCGGTACAAATTCGACAAATCAATGCGAGATTTTGCTCGAAAGTGACCGTGAAACCCTCGTGGGTGCCAGGTACCAATTAAATTGTCAAATTCTTGTTTGGTCAAATATTTTTCCATGCTGAAAATGGTTTAAATTTTCATTTCGCGTTCCAATTAAAAAATAAAGTTGTAAAAACGATTCAGCGAAAAGATTGAGCCCTTTAACCGAATATAATCAATGAGAAAATTATTTTTCTCTTACCTAAGCAACTAGCAAGAAAAAGTAACTAGGCCTTAGTAAATAAATAGCAACTATATAATATGTACGTAAGATTATTTATATATATATATATATATCAAACAAATTGTATAAATAAATTTGCTAATTTGAAGTTTTTAGTTAAATTTCTATGGTTATTTTATTTATGGAAAATTTGTTCTCAGGTATCATGGAATACTATGCTTAAATTTAAAACCTTGTTTTTTGTAAAGCTAAATTGCTTTTGTATCACTTTACCAAAATAAATTAGAGTTAAATCTTTAAATATCAGACGCATGGCATTTAATTTGGAAGCCTTCCGTTTTAAGTAAATTTAAAGTCACGCAATCTTTTTCACTCTTTCTCTGACAAATTTATTTTTAATTTTAATGAAGCATTTAAAATTTCTCGCGGGGGTTGAACTCACAAAAAATTTTAAAATAATTTATTAAGACTGTTTAAATTTCCAAGAAAAAAAGTCAAATTTTCCACAAACACAAAATGCCTCTACCATATTTTTCAAGTTTACAGATGAATTTTAAATGAAAAACTTTATCAAATTCTTAATAGTTTGTATACATGATGTTAAAATCTTTAACATTTCGCTTTTGAAAATTAGGTAAGCTATGAGTAAATCTAAAGGATGCTATTCTAGTTAACCAAATATAGGACTTGTTCCAACATTATTAAATCGGTTTACTTTTTGAATATTTGAAGTTTGACAAGTTGACTTAATGAATTTGTTAAAATAAACATGTTGATAAATCATTGAAACATTATATAAAGCCATTTTCTATTTAACTCCTTCACTATCTGCTTAACATAGTTAGTTTTTTACATAAATTCCCAGACTGCAAACTGATATCATTTATATTATTTTTTATTAATTTAGGAACATTTGAGGTTTAGAATCAAATCATCGTCATCTTGAACAAAAATGTTATTTAATCTAAATATTTGCTGAAATTGGTCCAAAGCCTTAAATGAATTCAAGTGGTTTATTACAAGAAAATTTTTGGTCTTTTTATTTTGGTTGAATGAGCCTAAATTTGAAAAATTAAAATTTATATTCAAAATAAATTCTGGTCATTTGACAGCTTTTTTTTATTGAAATCATTTTTATAAAATAATTTTGCCAAGTCTTTGACTGAAATTTTCAAATTTTTTTTTTCCATTTCGAAGTTCAACTATCTAAGTATTATATTTTTTAGAACAAAACAAGAACTATTTGAAATAAAGGTCTATTAGGTAAACTAAAACTTAAAAAATTAGTGTGAAAATTAATTTGAAAAATTTGAATTTTAAAAATAAATATTTAAATAAAATTTTGTAAATTTCACTTAGAAAAATTGATAATTCCCATAAAATAAGGATAAAAAATAAAAAATTTAAACTAAAATTTATTGATTAAAAAAAATTAAAATATAAATTCGAAAAAAAACAAAAAGTTAATTTTTTGAAAAATATTGGTAATTGTTGATGGTTGTTTGGTAAAGCTACTATCAATGTATAGCCAAATACTTGAGACTTGGCTATCGTTTTAAAAAGGAAATTAATATTGGGACAAGCAAGTCGATTATGTTGTTTTATATATGTCTGGTAAAGTGAAAAATTCAAAAACAATTAAGTTTTAAAATATGTCAAAATTACTTTTTTTGATATCTTCATTTGCCTTAGTTTAGCACATTAACAGTAGGCTTCATCAGATAAATTAATTATAAATTAATTTTAATAATAAAAATAAAGTAAAAAAATATTAATTTTTTAAATTAGAAACATCAAGCATATATGATTTTGGTTTGGAAAATTTTAGTTTAAAAATTTTAAAAGTTTAGCAAAATTTATTTATTTTGAATGCATTGAAAATTCTTGAAAAATATACTCAGATTGTCTATTCGATGAAATAAAATTGATTTACAAAATACACTCATGCAATTAATATCCCTAAATTTAAAATATTATTTATTTACAAATATAAAATTCAATTTCATCTAAATTTTTAGCTTTCCGAGTCCTCAATCTTCGGAGCCAGGTAATATCTAACATAGCCTTTGGAGTCGCCTTCTTTGTCATTTATTTTGTACTCGACCATTAGTGGCACGTCCTCGGACATAGACAAACTGACTTGGCTGGACAAAGGAGCAGCTTTGGTGAAAAAATTCAAATAACGCAATGAAAATGTTAGAGTAACAGCTTCACGCATATCGACCACAACAGCTTCTTCTTCTTTGTCCACATTGGCGCTTTGGGCCAATTTAATATTACCATTGCCAAGATCTCCTTTTGCCGAAAATCTAACACCATCTTTAGTGCAACAAATGATGACCGAGTCGCCTAAGACGCTCAAGTCACGGCATATTCTGCTAAATTCACCACTTGGCATTTTAATAACACAAGCGTACTCGGTGTCCGGAATTCCTAAATGTTCTGTGTCCAAATTCATCAATTTCATTTCGTAGTCACTAACTCTGTCCTGTTTGGGAGATTCGAACATGAATGTGACCGCATCGGCATCGTCTTCAGCACGGATGGTAATAACGTCATCATTTGAAGCGCATTTCAAAATTTTTGACATTGACGCCAAATTGATTCCAAGTGATATGCTTCTGTCACATCGGTAATTTTCAAATCCGTCACTTTTTAACATTAGAGATACAAGAGCAACGTGAGATGAATCCATGGCTTGAAGGCACATGCCATTACCACTGCAATCCCAAGATGCCTCATTTAGCAGGTCCTTAATTGACTCCATGACTTTTTTAAGCAAAGATCCTTCGACCAAACGTGCTTCAAACATCGTGAGCGATTTAACGTAATTTCGTTTCTAAAATTTATTTTTTAATTTTTAAAATTTTGAGCTTAATTATTTTTTAAAGAAAAGTTTGAAAATGTGTTGTAAAAGTCAGTTCGATGTACACGATAGCGTGAATGGGATCATCGCACTTCAAAAATAATAAAAAAAAACTTGAAAAGTTTCACTGGATTTGGTTGTTTCAATTTAGTTCCATAATCAAATGGCAAAACTTTTTTCTCAATTAGCTTTTCTTAGTCTCTGAAAAATTTTTTAAAAAAATTTTGGTTTCATTTAATTTACAAGGACGCTCTATTACTCTAATTTACGTAAGGTTATCCTTATCCATAATTTGACCCCTTTTTCTCTTCGATTTTTTTATAATAAAATTTTTTTCAAAATAAAATTGGTTTATTCGAAATTTTTGCACAATTTGTGCAAATTTTGGTATGATGAATGAAATTTTCAAAGTCTCTGCATGTGATGGCATGATTTTATTTGTCATTTTGTTGATTATTAAATTTATTTTAAATACTAATAAACTAAAATATTTCTGTTTTTAATTGCTTTTTTTAATAAAAACAACCACAAATAAGAATGATTGTGGAAGTAGAGATACAGTATTTAGATTTATTGTAAATTTTTGGCTTAAAATGAAAAGGAACTAAAGATCTTTTTTTTTTTTAATCAAATTTTATTATTAAAATTTCCTTCAGAATAAGTTAAGTGCGAGTAAAATACAAAATCAAAGTTATAAAAATATTAAATACATTAATTTAATTTAAAAAAAAAACGCTTTTCCATTATCCTAAACTCAATTTAGTTATAAATAAATGGAATAATTAATCAGTTTCATTTAAAACAGTGGTTCGAACAAGCATTTCAGTAACTGAATAGGGATCACAATTAGATGCAGGTCGTCTATCTTCCAAGTAGCCTTTCTTTTCTTCGCCTACACTTCTCGGTATGCGAATACTGCATCCTCTGTTGGCAACACCAGCACTAAATTCAGCAATAGACGATGTCTCATGATGTCCAGTCAAACGTCGACTGTTGTCCAATCCTCCTTTTGGATCATACACTTGGATGTGTTTCTCGTGTCTTTTGGCTAACTTTTCAATTGCTTCTTCAATTACTTTGATGCCTCCTTCTTCTCTCATTTCTTTAGTCGAATAGTTTGTGTGTGCACCAGCTCCATTCCAATTGCCAGTGATCGGCTTAGGGTCAAATGTGACCACTATTCCGAACTCTTCGGCCACTCTGTGCAAAATGTATCTGCCCATCCACAAATGGTCACCAGCATTGATGCCTTCACATGGTCCCACTTGAAATTCCCATTGAGACGGCATCACTTCGCCATTTATTCCACATATTTTCACTCCAGCGTACAAACAAGCCTTGTAGTGAGCGTCCACTACATCACGACCATACGATCTATCAGCTCCCACTGAGCAATAGTACGGACCTTGTGGTTGAGGATAGCCATGTGGTTTTGGCCAACCAAAAGGCCAACCATCTCTGTCCATCAAACTGTATTCTTGTTCAATGCCGAACCAAGGTTCGTTATCTTTGGCTTTAACCATGGCATCTAAACACGAAGCTCTCTTGTTTGTTGCTGTCGGTGTCTTGTCATATTTGTATGTTTCACACATTACCAGGATATTTTGACCTAGAAGAAATGGATCTTTGAAAATTGACACTGGTTTTAGGTAAACATCTGAATTTGATCCTTCGGCTTGGCTTGTTGATGAGCCATCATAATTCCACCATGGCAATTCACTTACTTCTTTTGGTGTAAAATCAACTGTCATTGTTTTAGATCTTAGATTCTCTCCTGTACCATCTATCCAAATATATGTGGCCAAAACTTTATCATTTGGTTGAGGCAAGTCCAAGTACTTCTTCAATACATTTTTGTCCGTGGCTGACGGATTGGCTAACATTGGGTTGGACATTTTCAATCTAATTTTTTTAGCTTAAAAATAAAATTTTTAAAATTTGAGTTTGTTTTAAAACGCTCTTTTTATAGTAAAATCCATAAGCTTAGAATTCTATTCAAATTTGATAAGTTTTTACAATAACAAAAGAATTTAATTTTAAATTTTCCAACATCTATTTATTTTAGTTTAAAATGTATTCAGTTGTAAAATAAAAAAACTAGCTCAAATGTAAAATTTTTATTGCATTTGAAATTTCAGACCATTAAGACACCATAACAACTCTTTATAAAAAGTGATAAAATTTCTAGAAATTAATCGAAAAAATAAAAAACCTCATTTTTTTAATTTCAAAAAATTACTATTTACAGAAAAAAAATGTCAGACGAAGAGAGATTCGATGGTATGTTCTTTACTTTAGCCCAGCAACACTCAGGTGGAATGGTCCAAGTGTTGGATTCATTTTTCAATTTTTTGGCCAGAAAAAGTGATTTTTACACTGGTGGCGGAAAAGGCGCTGCCGAAAAAATTGTCATCGAAAAATTTAAAAAATACGAAAAGCTTGCTTATGATCGCCATGATAAAGAAGTTGCCGAGCGTGAAGAAGCTGATCGTATTCGAAAAGAAAAGTTAAAAAAAAAACGTGAAGAAGAAGACAGCCAAAAAATTGTTGAAGTAAATGATGAAGAAGCTAATAGAATTAAGGCTGAAATTGAAGAGGCCAAAAAAGCAAAATCAGAAGAGCAGCCACAAACTGAGACCAAAACTGATGAGCAAGAGGACGAGGAGGATAAAGGCAAAATGAAACCGAATTATGGCAATGGTGCTGATTTGGAGAATTACAAATGGATTCAAACACTCCAGGATATTGATTTAACTATTCCTATTAAAACTGGCCGTGTAAAAGGTCGTGATTGTGTCATTGAAATAACTAAAAAGCATATTAAAGTTAAAATTTTGAACAAAATTTTGATAGATGATGATTTACAGCACGAAATAAAATGTGAAGATTCTTCGTGGACTTTGGAAGACGGAAAAACAATATTGATCCATTTTGAGAAAATAAACAAAATGGAATGGTGGTCAAAATTGGTATTGAGCGACCCAGAAATAAATACGAAAAAAGTAAATCCGGAAAACTCCAAATTGTCTGATTTGGATGGCGAAACAAGATCAATGGTAGAAAAAATGATGTTTGACCAACGACAAAAGGAACTTGGTCTGCCAACTTCAGATGAACAAAAGAAACAAGATGTACTCAAAAAATTCATGCAACAACATCCCGAAATGGACTTTTCCAAATGCAAATTTAATTAATTAAATTGTAAAACAAAATTGCATTCTATTTTTACGGTATAATTTTAGTAATAAAATGATTAAAATTCGATTTTTTTTAATATTTCTCAAATAATTCATTTTATCCATTTAAATCAATTAATCGTTCAATAAATTATAAATTAAAAATTTAAATTCAATTAACTGGTATGATCAATTCAGAAATTTTTTAATTATATAAATTGGGAAGACAATCAGTTGTCCGATTAAAAGATCGGACCAATTTAAAATTTTTAATATGATGTTAAAATAATTTTTTTTAAATATTTTATTTTTGAAGATAGAGATAAAAATACCCACCCTTTTCGTCACCAAAATGAAATTTAAATATTATAATAGTAGTTTTTATAGATCACGCATCATTTATTGATTTTTTAAAATTCACAATAACAACTAGATCATTATGCTAAAATTTCCTCAAAATAAGAAAAAAAGCAAATGATCTTTTTAAATTTTGCTCATTTTTTTTAGCTTATTACTTTATTATAAAAAGTTAGTTTACATGGTCAAAAATAATGACGCTTTTGTGTAAAATCTAAAAAAATTTATTCGAGAATGAACAAGATATTAATTCAAATATTAAAATTTTGAATTTTGAAATTAAATAAAAAATTTTATTAAGATATTCAAGTTTAAATAAAAATTTATTTTAATTAGTTAAATATCATTTCAAACTGAATTTGATTTTATCACTTAAGGAAAGACAAAACATGTTTATAAGTAGCTTCATTTGACCAAAAAAAAATTAAAATTTTCACTCGATTATATTTAAAAATTCATAAAAAAATTTGCAAATCATTTTATACAATTGATGATAATTTTTCGATATTTAAAAAATAATTTATTAAAAAAATTCGAATAAATAACCTTTTTATTAGGTGATTAAAAAATATATTTTCATCTATATAGAGTCTTTTGAACCACAAGATTTAATTGATATCACAACAAAATACTAAATATATATAGATGCCAAATTAATCAGTCGTAGTTAAATAAAAATTTATCTACTTCCCAGTAATTTTCTTAGATAATATTCATTCTCAAGATTTTCCAAGTCCATAACAATGTCATCTGAATCTTCATCGAGCTTTGGCTCATTCATGGAGCCCAACTTAGTCTCATACTCGTCCAACAACGAGTTCAATATACTTGCTTGAAGTTGATTTTTGATTTTATTGCTTAATAAAATTTCTCTTAATTCTTCCATTGATTCATCTATGTTATTTTGATTGTCTTCTTTACGACTCATGTCCTCCTCCTTCATGGAGTGATCCTTGTGTTTATTCTGATGTGCTCCATGAGCTCCGTGTCCACCGCCATTTTTCAATTGCTCAACTTGATCCGCAGGTACTTCACTGGCATCTTTGGGCATTCTGTCCATATTAAGGCTATGTCCTTTGCTGTCTCTGAATCTATCCAAGTGCCAATACGGGGGGCCGTACGAAAAACAATTGTTATTGCTCAATATTTTGTCTCCTTTTACATAATACATGATGTAAAAATTGCACATTTCATCGTCACCAGTAGATCTTAACGAAAAGATAAATTTTTTTTCTTTTTAACTTATCTGATTTATTTTTTACCCGATGTGAACTGTCCTATCGACAAAATTTTTCATTGTGCATCTACCTACAATCACATCACCTTTATTAATTTCAATTTTATTTGATACAGGAAAAAACATTTGTGGTAACTGAGGCGATCTACGACCAATTTCGGTCCAGTCGTGTCCATGTTTTTTGACCACATATCCCGAGTTGACCAATCCTAGTTTATGTGCATGGGTTCTGTAGGCAAATGGATGCATTACAAAGTTTTCGTTCATCTCACAGGCAGCCTCGAAGTTTTCAACTTTTCCTGGACTAATGTAGCCACCAGTAGATACTAAATAAACACCAGCACTGTTTTCGACTGGTTCAGTTTGCCCCAACAATTTGAGACCCGAGTTATCGGTTCCACCGTTTATAAACTTGTCTACATTGGCGTAATGTACTTGCATTACCAAATATTTTTTGTCTGAATCACCTCCCAGCTTGAAGGCCACGTCATTGGGAAGGACAAGTTTGGGTGCGTCCAAAGCCCATGCGAAAATTATAGACTGCTTTCTTCCGGTACAAACTGGACCTAGCTTGAAGTTGTCATTTTGGTTTCCAGAATTCATTTCTCCGCAATTCCACACGTCCTCATTTCCGACTTCATCACAACCGAACAGAAGGATGTGATGAGCGATTTCTTTGGTAGAATTCGCCTCGAATTGATTGATATAAATTGGTTGGTTTTGGTCAAGTTTAAATTTTTTACACAAGTAAGTATCTTTTTCTTTAGGCGAAACGTCCGGCATCAGCAGGTCCAGTTCGACAGGTGAAGTGAATACCAGTGAAGTGACCTGTAGACACAATAGCGCAATCAGGTAAAGCATTTTTTTCCAAAGTAAAAAAGAAACACTCTTTTGGCTTATGTTAAGTGGTATCTATAAGAACAAATTTTTTTTATAATTTTAAAATTTAATTTAAGTTGAAATATTTGAAATTTGGAAACTAGAAAAGAGTAAAATAAAAAAAAAAATTTATATTTTTCTTGTGCTATTTATTCATTGTAATTTAATAAGCATAATAAGACTTGGGAGAAATAAGATTGAAAATGTCGAGAACGCCCAAGTAATTCATAATTTTATCGGCATGAGAAAATCGATAAGCTTTTATTGAACAATATCGTTATTTTGACAAAAAAAAACGCAAAAAAATATTATTATTTTTTTGAGTTTTTATTGTTCAAAAAAAAACACTTGAATATCCTAAATTCTATTAATAAAGTTTTATTTAATGAATAATTGAGTGTAAAAATACGTGAACAATTTCTGGAATTTTATTATCACTTCTTCCTGTTTAAGTGGAATTTGACTTATTCAGAATATTTTCCTAAAAATAATTAAAAATAAAAAAGCTTTTGTTATTTTTTTACAAAATTAAATTGACTCTTGAATAAAAAAAGACGATTAGATAATTAGAACATGTAAAATTTGAGTATCAAACGATCATAATTTAATCATCTTTTGAATGAGACAAATTAAGATAATTATAAATTTTTTACGATTTAAAAATGTTGCGGTGGTCAGTCATTTTTGGAAATATAATTTTTAAAATTGAAGCTCTCAAAAAAAATCGAGACAGAAATATTTAATTAACATTATAAATAATTTATATTTTATAATTCATAAAAAATAAATCTATTTGGTCACATAAATTAAATTGAGGTTTTGTTGTTTTTATAATTTTGAGGTTTATTTCTGGGGTTGAATTTAATATTAAATTAATTCAAGTAGAAAGGTTTTTAATTGAAAAATAATTCAATTCCTTTTTTGTTTTTTTTTAAAAAACTAAAAATTTTCATGGTTTACTTTGGGAAAGAATTTAAAACTTGAGACTCAAAAAAGATGCTTTTTTTTAGATTTACATCTACTACTTTTTAAACAAAATCAATAATTTACATTTTTCTATTATAATTTGAATCATTTTTATTTAATCACATAACTTTAAAAGAAATAATTGATTTTTAAAATTTTATATATAAATAATTAAAATTTTCAAATTGTTGCATTCAACCAGATTCGTTATTTTATAAATTCGGCTTTTGGTTTCATCAAAATGAAAAGAAATTACAAAAAAAATTCATTTTTATTCGATCTCGATTTTTCATAAAAAATCAAATCTAACTCTTCAGTGATTAAATGTTTCTAAATTTTTTAAAAATAACCAAATTAAACCTTGATTTTTCTTAAATCAAATGAGATTTATTTAACTGTAGATTTGGTTCAAAATCAGACACAGATGAAATATGTTTCAAATTTAAATTCCTTGGATACTTGCAGTTACTAGGGAATAGACTAATATAAAAACTGTCATAATTTGAATTAAATGGAATTGGAAATTTTTTAAAAAATGCAAAGAAAAAATTTAATTGAAGCTCCTAATACAAATAGTGCCATTAAAAATGTGGTTCGTGGTCCAGTCTATTTGTGTGGAGTTTTAGTTTTGCTTTTTTCAACAGTTTTAATTTTTACAGCAATGTTTACTAGCAATTGGCAAAGAAAAATCTCTATCCAAAATACCCAAGAATACTTCACTTACGGTCTATGGTTCACTTGCCGAAACATAAGATTAGAATGGATTGAAAATCATCATGACTTTTATTGCTTTACAACTGATTTTAGTAACTGTAGGCTTTTGCTGATGCTCAAATTTAATAAGATCTTTACAATTTTTTAATTTAAGTCCGATGGATTCACGCTTGTAAGCTGGACTAAAATTAAATAAGATAAATTTGATGATTTTAATTTTTTCTACTAGGCCAAGTATTTTATACAATTGCAGTTGCCATAAATTTGTTCATATTCATTGCATCTTTAATTGGCATTTGTAAAGACTTTGGAAAAAACAGACTTGGAATGCCTTCACTGGTTTTTTGGACTTTGGTTGTTTCATCACTTTTTCAAATAATTGCTATATCTGTCTATGGTGGAGAAGGAATAGGTGACTATTCGGAATATCAGGCTGATTATTCTATAATCATTGCAAGTGTTGCAGTTGCTATCAATGCAATAAGTGCATTGTTTTTTCTCATAGAAATTTTGACTTATAGAAAAAATTTTATCAAGAGTTAATTTTTTTGAAAAAAAAATTCAATTTTTGTTCAAAAATCTGGAAATTTTTAAAAAATTTTTTTTAAATCTAAAATTTTGCTTTAATATTAGGCACAATTTTTTTTCGAAATAGATTTCTAAAGTTTCAACTTGTATATTTAGACATTTTATTAAATAAAAAATTTAATTTTTTTTAAAATAGATTTATTTGACTATTAAAAATCATCAGAGACTAAACTTTGTTATTCAAACGATCTACATCTTTCATCAACAGCCTTGAATGTTCTTGATTTATCAATACTATCGATTTCTAGTTCTTGTTGGAAAAATCTAAAATTAAAATTTTTCTCTTTTATCAGATAAAGTGGGGTATCGGGATTCTGTTTGAGTTTTTCGACTTCATTTTTGGCATAATCAATGCATTTTTTGATGGCACTTTCTCTTGAGTCATAATAATCCCTCAGCTTAAATTAAATTTAATCAAAAATAAAATCAAAAAGATTATTTATTTAGAGTTACTTCTTGTTTAAACTGTTGGCATTTATTTTTTGGGTCAACAATACCTTTATTTATAAATGATTGAGTTGGAATTTCCGCATTTAAAATGTTTATAATTTTGTCATCAAATTTTCTTATCCGGAGTATTCGATTCTTACAGAAAAACATTAATTAAAAATTTTCCGTCAACAATTCTGCCTACTTCAGCATTTGTTTTCAGACTACAGCATATGGCTATTTAGAATTTGGCCAGATCTACCACAATGTAGAAGCAAAATTTTATTTAATTTTAATCAAAGAAATAAAATATCTTAATAGATTAGACCAAAATAGGATTTAAATTTTTGTATTTTTCTTAAAGCTTAAGAAGCAATGGAATACCCTTTAGATGACAATGTGAAATTTTAGTACAAAAATTACAGTACAAAAAGGAAAACCTTATAATTTTTTTTCTAATTGTACAAATATGATTCTGAAAAGAATACAATATTGTACAAATTTGTACTGACTAATTCTAAGATCTGAAAAAACTCAGCAATTTTCTATAAATGCAAGTCATCAAAAAAAATTTTATTAAGATATGCAATGAATTGCAGAGTTTTTGCATATCTTAGAATTCGTCAAAAAAATACAAATGTTAAAATAAAACACAATATTGTATTTTTTTTGGGATCATTTTTGTACAATTAGAAAAAAAATGTAAGGTTTTTCTTTTTTGTACTAAATTTTCGCATTGTCCTTTAGATTCAAAATTTTTCAAATATATTTACTTGGAATTTAAGAGGATCAGAGCAGTCAAGTTCATTCAAAGCTTCCGTATCTGATACAATTAGCGGTTTTTTGTTAGACATTTCTAAAAAAGAATGGAATAATTATCAATATTGGAGGTTAAATGTGGATTTTAAATTCCACCCTACACATAAAATAAATTTATTTTCAAGAATTAATTCTATTAACTAAACATATTTAGTTTTGTGAAAATTTTTATTGGTTTTACATTAATCGATGAGAACGTCCAAATTTATTAACTTTTTTTTTTTAAATTAAACTATCATCTAATAGTCGTTTGGACCTTTCATTTCGAATACACTTTTTAATCCAAATTCAGGTTTTTCATAGCCCAAGTCCTCTGGGGTGGCTATTTTGAGTTTATCCAAAGTTGGTCTGATTTCTTGAATCAACCATGGGTAAATAACTTTGGCATCTTTTCCGGCTTTCCACTGGAAAAAATTAGAAATTTTAAATTTTAAATAAGAAGATATATTACTCTTAGGGCTTCCAAATATCTGGTGGCCAATGAAGGCTCGTTGAGCCGTCTACAAGCCTCAAGACAAGCAACTACGATTTTTGGTTCTGGAAAATTGTCAAAACCTTGCATATCATTAATGCCTTTTCTCAACTCCCATCCGTCCAAAGTTGGTCGTTTAAAATACGATTCCCATCTGCTATCAAAATCATCATCGGTTTCTTTAACTGCTGAATATGTACGAGCAGTGACCGCTCTTAGTGACAAAACTCGCATCAATGGTGCACGAAAAGTGGACAACATTTTTTAATTTTATCTAAATATATATATTGATTTAATATTTCAGAAAGACGCATTCTGCTTAGTTATTTAGTGTATATAGTAATAACTATAAAAATTCAAGCTTTTTTTTGATTATAATTTTAAGCTATGAGCATATACGCGCATGTTAAGTCTTCAAATAGGTGCATTGTTTGATGCAATATGCGTTCAGAATATGCTCAGTTTTTATACCAAATTATTAGTCTTAAATGATATATATTTTTCCAAATTAAGTTAATAATTATGGTGGATAACACAATTTTTAATCAAAATAAAAAAAATTATTTTTTTTCCATATTAGCAAAACTAATTTGTCAAAAAAACTTTAAAGTGAAACTGAAGATCAGAAGGTTTTATAAAATGTTTCGATTTCAAATAGTATTAAGTTCAAATTTAAATCAATTGAATATGCTTTAATTTTTTGTGTTTGAATTACAAAAAGTGTCCAATATTGAAATAACATGGAAAAAGTGCCATGTTTCAAATATTTTTTTCAGTTTCAAAAAAAATTAATTCTAAGTTAATATTGCAAGCATGAAAAACTTTGTTTTTTTTTTTAAATTTTGACTTTTAGTTCGTGATATGATGATCCTTAAGATAATAATTGTTTAAAAACTATCTACGCTCTGTTTTGGATATTTTATAAATTGAGTTTTTGTTAAAATGCATCAAATGAACGTGAATTATCACTCAATTCAAAATTTTTAAAGAAAAAATAAATTTTTTCGGGTCTAGTCAGTTAAATGAACTATGATTCACCTGTTACTGGAACAGTTCTTATTCTCAGGTTTTATGAACTATTAGTTCACCGAATCTAAAAATTATTTACCTTTTATGAAATTTTTTTGAAAAAATATATGTATATATGTTCCCGAAAGTCAAACACTTGAAGGGTGAGAAATTAATTTTGGTTATCCTTAATTTTTATAATTTTTGTTTGAAGACAAAGATTTAAGTAGAGAGCGCATTTGGGTAAATGAGATTGTTGAAAGGGTAATACCAGGTCAAACAGATCAGAGCGAATGCTATTTCTAGAGCTCTTTCAAATTTGAAAAAAACTAAAAAATTATTAACTTCAATTGTTTATTTTTTAATCGGCTTAGAACATTAGGTATTCTATTAAAAAGCTATATTCAATTAAATAGCTAAATTTGCAGTTTTACCAGAATTTGGTAAACAAATAAATAAATTATTTTAAAGTTTAGAAAAAGAATTTTCATTTTTTCAAATTTCCAAATAAAAATTAAACTCTTTCTATTTCTTAATCAAGTTGAATTTAGGATATGAAAATGCTTGCAATATTAACTTAAAATTATTTTTTTATTTGAGACTGAAAAAATTATTTGATACATCGCACTTTTTGAATGGAATTTCAACATTGGATAAATTTTGTAATTCAAACACAAAAAATTAAACCATATCTAAATCAACTTTAATAATTTTTCTATCATTGTGTTATAAAAAGCATTTAAATTCAGACCTTGAATTTTGATCAATTATTATTTAATTTTTAATTTAAAATTTTTAATTCTATTTTTAAAATAATTCACTGTTTTAAGAATTGAATTTTTTGAATGCTTTGCACTAGGATTTTTGGTAAAATTACGCAAATTCAAAAAAATGAAATATTGTAAATGTAGTAAAAATTACCATCGACCAACATGTCAAATAAATAAGTAAGGATAAAGAAAAATTAATTTAAGATTGATTGTTGAATTTTAGACAAAAAACCTGCATAGTATTTTAGTGGACCATTGTAGCAAATCGATATTGAATCAATTATTTTTAACTAGAAAAAAAAATATCTTTATTTATGTTAAAAAATTGATTAACTAAGTTTTTTTTTTATTTAAATTTATTTAAGAAAACAACTAATTTTTATTACAATGAAACTCTGACTAATTAAAATTAGTCAGAGTTTCATTCAAAAGAATTATTAAAAATTTGAAAATTAAGCTTTAAGAAAATCTATTATTTAAATATCTGTTTAGCTAAACAATTTTTATTTAAAAAATAGAAACCAATTTTTAATTTCTAATCAATGAATTTAGTTCACACAAAAAATTTATTGTTACTTTCAGCCAAAATTTTCAATAAAAATTTAAAATAATATTTATAAAAAAATAAAAAATTAAATTCCTTAGTTTATTAAAAAAAAGAGAAATAATTAAACTTTTTAAAGCCTCAATAAAATATGTTCAAGTTTTACATAAGCAAACCAAAAAAAAATTAATAATTAAATCTAGTCGAGTTTTTTAAATTGATTGCGATCTAATGTCTATTATCGACAAACATGCTCATTTCCTGGACTTCTTTGTCGTCTATTGGAAAAAGCTTTACAACATAAGTTTTTTCGCTGTCTCTCAGTTCATTTGAAGAGCGAAAATCCTTTTGATATGAAGTTGAATTTTCTTGAACAAATTGTTTTTTTGACTCATAGAAACAATTATCTTCAGCATGACTAGTGTCAAATAAACTATCATTCATATTTCTTACACAAACCCGTTCGACCGATGGACCGTTGGTAAACTCAACTGCTCTATACAAATTTTTGTCATTTAGTCCACTGGCCAGTATTGATCCATGTTGAGTATTGGTTTTCATCGAATATGGATAGCTTAAACTATTCAAATCAACATTGGGTAACGCTGATCCATGGTAAGATAAATCACTGCTCTGTCGTCTATCTTGAACATCAACATCGCCATAATTCATAAAAGTCGATGCATGAACTGATAGATTGTCTTCTTCAGTGACCACTTGGGAGTAATCTTCATCATAATGTTGAATTTTAGAAGTGCTCTCGTTATAACCTAAATTGTAGTTTTCTTTTGAGTGAGAATAGAACCCACTTTGGTCTAAATGATTGGCTAAGTAGCCCACACTGGATATTGGCAAATTAATCTCATTCTTTAGACTAATTTGACTTGGAGCTCTGGATAAGGGATTCATCATTTGGCTTTGACTTACACTGCTGGGACTGAACATAACACTGTTATTATGGTAGCGTCGTCTTCTTCGTCTGCAATAAAGTGCCAATAGGACAGCAAATACCATAAGAAGGGCATAGGCCAGTGCGAGAATAGCAGCAAGCCAGGCGTCAGATAGTTTTTTATGAGTCGAACCAGCGACTAATGGAGGAGCAAATGTGGACTGATTAGTCACGTTGGTAAACACAATTGTTGGTAAAGTAGTATGGGTAAAAGTTGATCCGGGGTGACCGGTTACATTAGAGCATAAAACAACTGTGCACTTGGGCACTATGAAAAAATAGAGAAGAAACTTGCGCTGACTTTGGTAATATGTGTCCGAAGTAATGACAGTTATGTTCACATTGAAAGCTGATGTGAGCACCAATTGAGTGGTCAGATTTCCTGTTAGGGTCTCTTTGATAACCAAAGCACCATATTGATTTACAGATTCTATTTCAATTCGATCCAAGCCTATAAAACCAGATACTGAGTAAATGATTATAAAATGGTCTGGTTTGTTTTGAATTAGAGAATGACAAGTCTCTCTGGGATAAAGTTTTGGATACCAAGCTGAATGAATAAATCCATAATTATCATTGTGACTATTCACAGTCACATTTTTGCATATATCACATTTGATAGGAACATTGACAACCTCAAAAGTGGGAACACATCGATAGAAGACACTAATCACTTGATGGTAGTTGCATTTGGTTCGTGAGCGTAAATTGTATGAATAAATGTTGCACGATTCTTGGCCCGAGCACTGTTTGACTGTAAAGTCCAGTGCATCCGAGTCGTCTCTGCACTCTGCTTTCCAGTCAGCTACACATTCACCTCGTTCATCCACAAATACCTGAGAAAAGACAACACTTTCGATGCTTAGTAAATGATTTACTTGGCAAGAAAATTTAAACGAAGCAAACGAGGGACAACTAGTAACTTTGTGCAAAGGCAACGCATAATCGTAGTCTTCTATTTATTTTGAGAAAAAAAATTTGAAAATTTTATTTTATTTTTTAATTTTACGGCTTGGAGTAACCAAAGGTTTGTAGCCATTATTATGAACAGAAAAATCGTGACTGGAATATGGCGGGTCTAAATAAGAATTTTTTTCTTAATTAAAATATTTTTTTTTATTAATTTACTTGTAGGAGTTGGCCAAGGTTCATAACCGTTGTTATGAATTGGATTTGGCAAGTCCTGATGTGAATATTGTGGAGCTAAATTAGAATCATTAAAAAAGCACTAATTAGGAAGTTTTTTTTTTGTTTAATAAATTTTTATTTTTGTAAAGTTAAACTGATTTTACTTACTATTTTGATCGAGAATAGGCTTTTGATTGTGATTGTGCTGTGGATAGTTATTAATTGGTGTATGAGGATGAGTCGGGCGAGCTACATTTATTAAAAGTAAATTAAATTTTTGTTTTATTCTGTGTACAGTGTCGGAAATTAACTTATCACATCATATCATCTGATATCATTTAATATCATTTTATTAAACTTTCCTCAAATCAGCTGATATCAGCTATTATAATTTGATATCAGATAATATCAGGTGAATTAAAATTTGAATTTTTTTATCGAAAAATTTGTATATAATTTTTTTTTCCTGATATTAGCTGATATCAGTTTATACCAGATCATATCATCTAATATCAAATGATATCATATGATATGATGTGACAAGTTAATTTCCGGCACTGTAATTAAATTTTTTTTTAAAAATTATTAGGTAAAAATTACTATTTTGGTTGTATATCGGTTGAAATCCATGATCGGGCCTTACTACATTTTGGTTTGAGTATGACTCGGCTAGACTTACAACACAAAGTAATAGCAAGATACTATTCACTAGTTCCATTTAGATTAGTTTTAAATGAAAAAAAAATGACTACAAAAAAATATTTAACACTATTTATAACAAAAGACTTGGAAATGTTTATTTCCAAAGAATTCCAGATCTACAAATGTAAATAATAACGTAATATGGTTAGCTTAAATTTTTGTGTATGCGTGTGTGTGTATGTATGTGAAGAATTGGTTAAAGTCAAATTCCGCAAGTATTTGCCGTAAAGTACGTGATTTAAGGAAAACATTTAAATTTTATTTTTAAAAGAAATTTATTAGTCAAAATTTTACACTATTTTCCACCAAGCGTTTAGCTTAATCCCCATCTTTTACAAAACCAACTGTAATTATGGCACACACATACAAACATTGAAAAGTATAAACTTGTAAATTAGTAAAGCTCTATTCTCATTTCTTTCCAAATAAAGCTTGACATTTAATGAATAGAAAGTATTCGGATAATTTGGACCCTTCTATTTGTTCTAAAGGTCTTAATTTTTTCCCAAAATTTAAATTTTTCTCTCTAAATCACTAATCTTTTCGTATGGCGAATAGTTTCTTTATTCATTATTTTTAAGGTTAAAAGGAAAGAACAAAATAGATCAGGCTGCGCTACATTAGCCCAAATACTTGTATTCATAATCGAGTTTATGCAATGAGATTAAATCAAATCTTATCTCTACGAACTTTGCCAAATCATACATCCAAGATTTGATAAATTTATCATAATTACATTCAATGGTTACATAACAAAGTGAGTATCGCTTTGACCCTCGTTTTAAGTAAAAAAAGATTTAAATTAGGAAAATGACTAGGTTATTAAATAAAGACTAATGAATCCTTTGGACTATTTTGCCTTGCTAAGCTAGAATTTTATTATTTGCTCAAAATTGCGTAAATATTAGAATACAAGTTTTTAAATTAGACTTGAGGCTTAAGGCTCTTTGGTTTAAAAGAAATTTCTACACAAGGATCTGAATAACTAGATGAATTCAAATAATTTGAGAAAATTTTATCAAGCTTCTTCCAAGTTTTTAATTTATAATTTTAAAAATTAATAATTGATTTTAAAAATTATTGAAAACAGTTTGTTTAAATACGACGAACGTTGTTCAACCAAATTCTTAATCTCAGATGATTACAAATTTTCTTAGACATTTTGAAAGCTTGAATTGATCAAAAAACCAGACCAAGATTAAAGTATTAAATAATGGATTTATTTAAAATTAAACAAACATTCAAAATAATTTAGATATTCACCATTAAACAAAATTTAATTTTTATATTTTTTTGCTCAATTTTAGAGTAGTATAATGACATTAAAATAAAATTTTAGTTTTAATAGATAATTAATAAATGAAAAATTTTTCATTTATCTTTCTTAATTGCAACATCCGTTGCTATTAAAAAATTTAAGATTTAAATTGATTTTTTTATAAAAAAACATTTTTTTTGCACTAAACTAAGAAATGATAAAATCAATATATTTTTAATGTAAATTGCACTGGTGTGTTAATTTATATTATTACTTTTATATGCACAATTTTTTTTAAAAAAATTCCAAAAATTTTGCGACATTTTTTATTTAAAAATTATTTAATATCATTTTAAATTTTAAAAGATAATCAAATTCGAAAAAAATTCCAAAAAATAAAGTTTTTTTTTAGAAAGAATATTCTTTTTGAAAATGTTTAATTCATTCTAATTTCTTAAATATTTAGACAATCGTTACTTGGCTTTGATTGATTATTTGACTGTTGCTGAGTTAATTTTAAAGTAGATTTAGTATTTTTTTGTATTATTCGCTTTACATTTGAAGCAGCTAGTTTTGATGCCAGATTGACTTGTTTAAGCCATTTTTTATTCGCAAGACTTGCCTCAGTGAGTAAAATTTGTGCATTTTCTTCGCTTGTCATGCCATCTCTTAGTTTATCAAATATCCTCATTGTGTCAATTTCAATTTTGCAATTCTCAAACTTTGTAACTGAAACCCTTGAAATTTTGCGCTGAGCTAAATCAGATCGAATTGCGCTTTTCACTGGAGGTAACTTTATAGATATCTTTCTCTTAATTGTCTCTTTTGAACTTGTTGTATCATCATCAAGACTAAGCTCATCAATATCTATATCAACTCCTAGTTTTATTAAAACATCAGCGTACTTAAGCACAATTTTGCGGAATATTATCTTGTTTAAAGCATCTCTCCATTTCTGATATGTTTTAGGAACTGGTTTGTCCAATTTTAATTTTTGAATTCCATTTAAATTATTTCTTTTTTTATTCTCTTTTATTAGACCTACTGTTTTAAAATAAAGATCCGGGAATCCAATCTTATCCTTTTCTTCTTGGTTAATAAAATAGTAAAACTTGTACTTAGATCTCAGTCGATCATAAGAGTGTATATAATCCTTAAAATTATTATTATATCCATCAACTAAACATTTATAGCCTAACAAACCATTTTTATGGAGAAATTTCTTTTTGAGCGAACTTTTGCTTGGTCCATAAAAAAAATACACATTATTTTTGGCCCTTTCAGCCCAGTTTCTTAATCTGGCATAAAAACTAATTGAACATGAAAAATTGTCCGCAATGTTTACCTTTCCACCAAATCTTTTTCCCAACAGAAACCTAGCAACTTCTTTTTGTTGTAAATTTTTTGTCACATCTTTATGATTATTGTGTAAAGCTAATCGCCATGGAGGCAAACCATATCCATCTTTGGTCTCCAAAGCATGAATATGTGTACTTGATATTAAAGTTAAGACTTTAAGTTGTCCGTTCAATATTGCGGCATGAATCGGACACCTTAAATACTCTTGCTTTAAATACTCGAATCTGTTTGAGAAATCTATCTTGCTTAATTGTGCTGGCTTTGTTTGACACCATTGTCTGCACGGGTGCTTTTATTAAAAAAATTATTTTAGCTTTAATTAATTTTATAAAAAACAACCTCTCCAACAGGTTGATCTGGTCTAATGCCTAGTCCCATTAACGTTTTGACAAGATCAAAATTTCCATGATGACAAGCAATGAAGAGGCCTGCTTTCATTTGGTAATGTTTAATGAGCTCATCAGAATTTAAAAGTGTTAAGAATTTTTTTGAATAGCCATTAATAGCTGTGTTTATTAAAGAATCCCAACTAAGCCATGTTTCCATAATAATAAGACTTGCTTTTCTTATATCGTATTCTGATAGAAATTTAGCATCAAACATGTCCTTATTCGAGCTTGATTTTAATCTGAATATGCTCAAGGGAAAACCGGTTAGATTCTGTAAAATAACACGAATTTCCAAGACAGTCCATCTGTCTACGTCAAGTTCT
The DNA here is from genome assembly GCA_019054805.1 of Brachionus manjavacas. NCBI lineage: Eukaryota > Metazoa > Rotifera > Eurotatoria > Ploima > Brachionidae > Brachionus > Brachionus manjavacas. The sequence goes on along the minus strand of JAHQIY010000016.1, from coordinate 1,823,027 downwards.
GGTTCAATAATTTTTATGGTTATTTTTTGACATTTTACATAAACAAATAATTCCGGATTTTTTTCAATTTTCATGTAGCATGTTAAAGTTGACCCTATTGGAATTCCTAGGTCTGTCATGTACCATTCGTCATTAAGTTGTGTTAAATTGTATTCTAAAATAAATTTTTTCAATTCAGTTTCGCCAGACTTGCTATCAATTTTAAAATGATCCTGCAGTAAAAGCTTAATGTCACGCACCGTATGATCCTGAGACACTTTTAGACATGTTTTTTTTGTCTGATTAGAATATTTGAAAAATAATTTCATCTTTAAGCAATCAGCGTATTAGTGTATTAATTTAAAGACTAAATTTGATCAAATATTTAATATGAAATAGAATTTTATATGGTTTTTTAATTTTTTACTGGGATTCAAGAGTCGCTTTTGCAATTGGATTAATTAAAAGTAAATTTGAAATCAAGTATGTAGCTAATTTTTTGTTGTTCAAGTTTAAGAACATATATTTTCTTAAATTAATTTGAACTTTTTTAATTTAAATTTGGGTTTTTTTTTTAAAGTACTAGATTATGATGTGATGCTTTTTAAGCAAATTATGTAATTTTTACGAATCGCTATAATTAAAACTTTGAATGCTTTACTGAATCCTCATAAATTCAGAAATATTTTTGACTTAACAAATAAAACTCAAATTAATTTTAAAACATTTCTTTAATGGAGTCTGATTCTGGAAAAAAAATTTTTTCTAATTCTTCTTTAAAAATTCAACATGACAAAAATAAATCAGTTTTATTAAAAAAATTTATCTGTTTTCAATAATGATAATGCAACTTTTCATGATCTTTTGAAAAAAGATCTTTCAAAACAAAAGGAAATGAATTTGTTGAAATTTTTTTTTTCTTTAATAATTTTTGGAATAATTTTAATTTTGTCCTTGAATAGAAATTTTTCTGAAAATTCCAAACTTAAAACTCTACAAGCTCGAAAATATATTCAGTATGAATGCGGATATGGAGATGTATGCGGAGGATGGGCTGATAGATTGAAGGGTTTATTGTCGACATATATATTTTCTTTGTTGACCGGGCGAAAATTTTTAATAAAAATGACCAAAAATTGTGATATGAAAGAAGCACTTGTACCGAGCGAAATTAACTGGGATCACAATCAGTTAAATTTGACTAATCATACCAAAAAAATTTTGCATTTTGGGAAGCATCCAAGTCTGACTTTCAAAAACATAACAAGTTTTTTAAGCGAATATTCGCACATAGATTTATTGATCATAAAATCGTATTATTTTTTTTCGAAATCTATCTTAGATAACCCTGATTTTATGATTTTCATTGAAAAAATGGGCTTTGGTCTACATGAATTTGAATTAGCTTTTCAATTCAAAAACTGGTACCAAAAACTATTTCGGTTGAATAAGAACCTCCAGAAAAGATATGAAAGAACTTTGAAGAAACTAAAACCAATTAAAAAAACCAAACTCATATGCGCTCAGGTCAGAATCGGCGATCCTGGACACATAGGTGAACTTGATGCCAAAGTAACCGAACATTTCTGGAAGTTTATCAAATTCAATTTGTTGTCATCAAATAATAGTGAAAATTATTCAATATTCGTTACTTCAGACAGAGAAAATGTAAAAAATGAAGCTAGAAATTTCTTCAAAAATTACACTGTTTTTTACACAAAAAATTCCAGTTTTCATGTGGATAAAATGAAAGACAAAAATAAGTGCCGCAATTGGAAAAATGTAATCTTTGATTTTCATCTAATGCAAAATTGTGATTTTGGTGTAGTAAGTCACTCGGGTTTTGGTATACTATCTATGTGGAATCGAAAAGATCCGTTCAAAAATTTATATGTTTACACAAAGAAAACTCAAAAGGATCTGAAGTATAATTACTGGTCTAGAAGTAATTTGACTTTTTTAAGGTACGCCAATTTAAATGATATTTATTTTCTCTAATAAAATAGATCAAATAAAAAACTATAGAGCAAATAAAATTAGATTAAATGCTCAATTTATGGAGTTTATATGAAAAAGTTTTTAATAAATGTTTATGATTTTTTTTATTTTTTAATTAATTTAAATAGTTTTGACTATGCCTTAAGCGAATTTTGGCATTAATTCATTTTTTGTTATTATCATTTGATAAAAAGTTAATAAATCGGGCTAAAAACACAAATTAATGATTGACTAAAAAAATAAATTTATTGAATGCTTTAAACTGAAAAATTCATGTTCATGCATTAATACTAGCCGAGTTCGGAATGAATCAAATATGAACATTCGGACCATGCAGGTTGAGAATATTAGATGAAGTTGTGTTTTTAAGCCTAACTATCTTTTAAAAAACAATTAAATTACTAGAAAATAAAAAATTTATAAAGCATAGTTAAAATTATTCAAAAACGCTATTATTTTTTCCAAAACGATTTTGTGCGAATTTAAAATCTATGTTTTTTCAATAGCTTCAACGTTAATTAACATACTAATGCCCCTGGCCATAAAAGACCGATAAACACTTCATTTATTCAAATTTAAAATTATTTATTTTACATTTTTAAATAATAATAAAATTAAAATTTGCTTTAATTGGATTTAAAAATAAAAAAAATAAAATTTCAATGCTTAAATTCAAAAATTTTAATTTTTTTTAGAAAATCTCTGAAAATTAAGTTGATATTATTAAAAATTGAAAGTTAAAATGTAGATAAATTTCAACATTAATAAACCAAAGACCCAACATCACACTTTTTTTAATCAAACCACCACACGCCACTTCAATGCAACAGTAGGAATCACATCAAAAACTAAAAATTTGATTTTTTAGTAATATCATTATTATTATTAACCCTATTAAATAAAAAATAAAATAAATTTAATATAAAACAAAGTGACCATTTAGTATTAAAATCAATATTCGATTACTATTCAAATAGTGTTTAAGTATTTTATCTCAAATATTAGTAAGAATCAAATGGCAGCTCGAAAACCACAATTTCAATCAAATCTCGGCTACAATCCACTTGATTTAAATTGCAGCCTAATTGAACGAAACTAATTCAATATTTTATTTATTAATCTTCAAATGAAACAATTTTTTGTACTATTAAAAAAAATCTAATTTTGTAAACACTTTTAAATTGCATAAAAAATCAGCGCTTCCCTGATACAAAGCATATTTTATCCACTGGGGCCTAAATAACTTGTCATTTTTGAAAAGTCGCCGAGAGACATTTGAAAAGCGGTTCAGACCGTTTTTTTTGTATTTTCGATAAATCAGATATCACTGAGCAGAAAAAGGTTAATTTTGATTGATACCAGCCAAAATCTAAATTTAATGCAAATTTCAAAATTATTAGTTTAATTTCTTTTTGAATAAACATTGATTTTTGGCAAACATAAAACAACTTGACCATATTGATATATAACAGTTCTCTGCCTTAAAACTACCAGTTCCTTAAGATCATACACTGTCAAGAAATGTATCAATTTACTCGATAAATATTTGTTTAAACTAAAGCCAAAAAGAAAACACGATCGCTAAGTATTTAAACTATTTTTTAGAGATACTCTATTTAAGAATTTAATTAAACTCTCTAGTGGAATTAATTAGCAAATTTTGCAATGTGTCTCGTTTTTGAACCTTCGGGCAACAACAATCAAGGAAATGTATGACTAAATTCACTAACAATATTAACTCTTTTTTCCTCTCTTTCTCTCTCTCTCTCTCTTATTTGTTTTAATTATTTGCTGATTTTAATTTACGTAATTTTTGTTTCAATTCAATCAAATTTATTTTATTTGATAGGAAAACATTAAACAATAAAACGAAATTATCTGTTTTATGTTTTTGTGTATTTTTGTTCTCAATCAATTTTTAATTTTGTTTTTTATTTCTATTTAACTTTATCTGTGTTCAATAAGTAGGTTCGAAAAGAGATAGCTGATGCGGGCTCGGCCATGAGAATGTGAGTGGAACGTGCTCGGACTATCTTAATCGAGCTCGTGCATTTGTATGAATAAGTAAACAACATTTAGCTGCAAACGGTAGCTTCAAATTTAAATTAATTTAAATTTTCAATTAGATTCAAAAGGCTTTTGTTGTTGAGAGAATAAAAAACAAAAAAGAAAATGAAGAAAAATATTTATTTAACCAGCGTTGAAATTTTGTTTCATTGAAACCTGGCCTGTCATTAATGCATTGAACACGACTGATTAAGCCTGTGGACTTTGTTGACGAGATTTTTTAATTTTTTTCTCTATTTCTTTTTTCTGTTTCCAAACAAGTCTAGCATAATGGACCAAAATCGAAAAATTAATCCAAATCTCAGCTCAAAAATCAATAAACAAAACTTAACAATTATTATTTGTATATTATCTAATCAATAAAAAAATAGATTAAATTAAAATAAAAAAACATGTTTTTTTCTAGGCAAAAACAAAGCTAATAATTTGTTAATAGTGTGCCAGAGAACAGCTAGGCGCTTAGCGTTTTGAGCCCAAGAAGATTAGTGCTTTGTTGTTTATGAAGAATTATCTAGAGATGTGTAGTCAAGGTGCGAATTAACTAAAGCCCTCAATCAAGCTAATTTAAAAAAAGTAAAGGAGAATAGTTTAGAGATAGCAGAATGAGTAATTTGCGGCTTGTGCGCGCTCTTTGCCAAAAAGTTAGACACATATGAAATTTAAATTTTGAAAGTCTTCGGGGATCGATGGGCATTGCTAAAACGATTAAATAGTCTGAAAAGTCCATAATCGCTTCAATTAACTCATTTCTTTGATTGTTTCGACTCATTTTGAGATTTATGTTATTATCATTATTGATAATTAAAATAAATCGAACCAATTCGATAGGCTTTAATTCCACTGGCACGGCTAGCTTTAGAAGAGTGCAAAAAGTCTTTGAGCAATTAATCGCATTAGAAAAGAAAATCTAAGCATTTTTCTTTGTCAGTTAACTTAATGCATTTTTTTCTTCCATTTTTTTAGACTAATTCATTTGGACTTGTTGATTAGTTGCATTTAGCTCACACAAATTGCATGTCATACCAAATTCACATCAAACGCTTTAATTGAATAATTCACCAAGAGCCGACTAAGACCGAGGTCTAGCACACATCGTAATTATCCAAATTCCCATTTGGTTAATTACTTAACTAAACAAGACCAACTTAGAGATACACAAGATAGAAAAAAAAATTTGTTTTCATCATCATCATATTTATTTTTTTGTTGGTCGGATATTAATAAAAAATAGTTCTATTGAAATTTTTTTGTATCAATCGAGTCGAAATATGTACCGCGTTTGTGCTCTCGTGCTTTCTTTTACAGGTAATAGAAAAAAAAAAAAGATGAAAAGAAAATTTTTTTTGTCTAATTTATTTATTTTGCCAAGGATTTTTCACAGTTTTGAAGGGTCAAGATTTTAGAATCGAGCTAAGCGAGACTGCAATCAAGCCAGGACCGACTTCTTATACCGCCAAAGTCGGCGATACAGTGGCGATTCCGTGTCATATAGAGAATTTGAAAAAGGCCAATGTAATTTGGCAGTACAGCAAAAGCCGAATACCGGAGACATTAACAGTGGGTATATTCAATTACCGCAAGGATTTGCGCATACGCGTTATAGTCAACTCGAGTGAGGAAAAAGAGCAATCGTGGGATTTAGAGATTCGCCGTGTTAGACTAGATGATGAAGGCTACTACTTGTGTAAAGTAATGGCTGAGCCCGAGTCGCTCAAACGAGCAGTGTTCCTCAGAGTTGAAGCCGATTTACATTTGAACATGGCCAATCGAGTTGTCAATTCAAACGACAATGTTATGCTCACTTGCAATAGCACTCTTGTCGTTGATGAAAATTCACCTTTGCCGCACAGAAGCGCTCCTTTTCTCAAATGGTTCAAAGACAATGATCGCCTAATAGATGGAATGGCAAAGGTCAATTTGAGTATGTCTAATTTCAAAATAGAGCACTATCACCGGCCTTTTATTGCCACCAGACTTATAATCAACAAGTTTTCGGAGCAAAATGTTGGAGAATACAAGTGCATGTTCAGAAATCAAACTGTTTCTAAGCACGTTGACATAAAAAATGCTGTGAGTCGACGAATATTTGAGTTCGGCAATAGTGCCAATGTTCAGTCGACTAGTGCACTGGGGTTTTGTTCGATCATTACTGGAATCTTGCTTTTAATTTAACAAAAATGAAAAGAGTATTTTTCTTATGTCAGATTGTATAAACCGTTTTTAATGTGTTTTTTTTTTTGTTTTTCTTTTAATTTATTTTAATAAAAATTGGTTTTAATCTTTTGTTGTTGTTGTTTAGGATGTTATTACTAATTTAGTCTGTAGTTTAGATTTAACCGCCTCAGGTCAAATTACTGTATATTTGAGATATTCTTTTTAATGATATTTATTAAAAGCTTAATTGATAAAATAATTTCGATGCTTCAAAATAATAAGGAAACATTATTTTTATTCCAGCACTGAATTGTCATTTTTAATAACTGTTAGGTTTTAATTGACAAGCTGCATTTCATGGAATTTAGTAAAAATTTATTGTTGTAAATATTAGATATATTTTCTAAAATAAAACCATAAATATTTGCTTTATTTCATTAATATCAAAATAAAAATCTCAAGTCTGTTAATTAACTTGGATTTTGTGTCCTAGAAACAAATTAGATTAAAACTCACTAACAATAAACTATATAATTATGTTGTGCAAAGCATATTCGCAAGGCTCAAGAGAATGTCATGTTTTTTCATGCATTTGAAAAATTTGTAATTGTCAAAACACGGAATTATAATTCTGATAATTACGAAAAAAATATTTTTTAAAAGCTTAATTTTTAATTTCGAAACCTTTTATTTAGTTTTTTTTTAATTTTTAATATTGAAAAAATCATCCTACTAATCTCGAGAAAAAGAAATACAAAATTTAAGATGTGTAGATTTTATCTTTAAGATATACAGATATTAAACTTAAACAGATATATATTGTTTGTTTAACATTTGGCTGTCAAAAATTACATTAAAAAATTCATTGTTTGCTTTGTTAGATAATTCATAAAGCTTATGATTTGTAAGAACAAATATCTATTTTTTTCTTCTTGTTTATCATCACTCATGAAGTGTTACACTAAAATAATAATAATAATAATAATAATAATAATAATAATAATAATAATAATAATAATAATAATATGCGATTTTTTTCTAAATATTTAACTAGTTTTTATTTGTTTGAATTGATTTTCAGAATCTATAAGAATTATCTCAAAATTCAAAGTATATAAAAGTAAAGTTTATAAATTCGTGCAGTTTCTTTTACTTTTTTTTATATTTTTAAAGTATTTGTTGAGAAAATAATCAAATTACTAAAAAAACAATTTTTTTGTTCCATTTTTAAACCAGAATAAACCAGATTATATAGTTTTCTATTCTAAAAATTTTATAAGATTTCATTTTGAGATTATTTAAAAAAATACGAAAATTAAATTTAAATCTATGCTAAATTGTAAAATGAATAAAAAGCTAAGATAAAAATTAATTAAAAAATCTGATTTATAGATTTTATTAAAATTAATAAGCATTTGGTTTTTCAATGAAATTTGCGATACAATTTATTCAGAATTTTTATGTCGAAATCTTAAAATCAAACAATGAAAAAAACAAATGGTTCATTTTTACGAAATAAAGGAATTGAAAAATTTATAGTTTTATAAAATATTGTCAAAAACCAACAGAATAAACCATAAAAATATTATGTCCAAAAATGGCCGATCGAGTTGTCAATTTGAAACATGTTTTTATGAACCACCTCAAATCAAAATATTTAAGTGTAAATTAGAGTTTTCGTAAAAAAATTTTTAAAATAAAATAATTTTTTTAAACATCGAAAACTCGGCAAAAACACTGAAAATTATGCATCAATATAGTTTCTAAATATTTAGTAAAAGTGAAGTTTTGAATATTTGAAATAATTTTATTGTTCTTTTAATATTTCTCTTTATTTAATTATTAGATTTAAATTTATCTATAAAAACTAAAATTTGAAAAGACAAATGCAAAATTGTTTTTTTTTTTTTAATTTTCATTGACTTAACTAAACTTAACTAAATTGACTCAACAAAAGCATCAAAAATAAAAATGGTACATATCGCTAAATTGATTTTTAATGCGTCAAATTTTCTTGTTGTTTAATCAATAAATTTAATTTGAATTCAATTTGAAATGAATGATTTTTTCTGCCAAAATAAATTTTTGAAATAATTTCAATATCAATTAATCTTATTTAATTGAAGAATTTTAAAATATAACATCCATTCTATAAAAGATAAAAAAATTCTCTTCTTCAGCTCTTTCCTCAATATTTTGTTCTTTTCTTTTTTATCAAACATACTTTGACCACAGACATTGGGTTTAGGGTCGTATAAAACAATACTTGAAATAAAATATTAAATAAGAACTAAAAGATAGAAAAGAAAGATGATCTAATCATTCGTAATAAATAAAATAATTACAAAAGAATTTGGCAAGTTTATTGTGTATTACTCTAAAATTTGAGATAAAGATCTTTTTTTCACTTTATTAGACGCATTTCTATTTAAAAGTTCAATTTCCATTAACAAAGCCGTCTTTCCAGTTCCAATTTATAAAAATTCAGCACAAACACAAGATTACCGATGAACTTTAGCTTTTAAATTAAATTAAATATTATTTGTAAATATTTAAAGCCCAAAAGTTTCTTTAAAAATATAAATTCGATATTTGATAAATAAAAAAATAGCTCTTTTTTAAAAACTCTGTATTATGCTCTTTCATGCTCAATTGAGACCTAAGCCCTTGGACTTTTAGTTTTTGGTGCACAGATCTTTGAAAAAAGAAAGAAATCAAAAAATTTTAATTTCGTACCAATTTTTTAGACAGAACCATAGGACCGCCTTCCGGCATCCACCACTTTTCAGATGCAACTTTTTTTGCTCTTTCAAGCGCAATTTAGAGCTAAGCTCTAGAACCTTTTCTTCGGACTGCACAGCCGTTCAAATGGCTTAGGTCTCAATTGCGCGTGAAATAGCACAATATTTTGTCCTTTAAAACACTTAACCGGAGTTTATTTAATTATTCCATTCGGCCTCTAAGGGATGATCCGTATTTTTGCAATAGCCCTATGTGATGCTTGTTGAAATAAATAATATTTTTTTTATTGAAAAAAAGATCAATATTAGTGGATTTAAAAAGTAAAAAAATTAAATGAAAATGAAATACAATGCCGAATTGTTGGAGTCATGTTTTTATTAAAATTTAATTATTTTGCTAGCGGCAACATAACGTCTAATTGATTTCTAAAGTTGTTATTTATTACCTTAAGCAAATAAAATAACGTGACAGCTGGAGAAACGAGAAGACAATCACAAAAGCCCTCTATGTCAAATGTGAAGGTTGTTGCAAGAAAAAAATTAAAATGCAACCAAATTTAAAAATTATGAACGGGTTCAAAGCATACACGAAAGCACATCAGGTTGTGTGTGATGTGTTCACTAGAGAGCTTTCCAACAAGCTTTGATACGTATTTAAATTTGAATGGTTCAAAACGAAAAGCAAAAATTATTCTTTTGACTGATCTTTTAATAAAAAATTTTTCTATTTTTTTTAAAGATTCAAATGAATATTTATTAGAAAATATTTCCGAAAAAAACCAATCAAATTTGGCCAACAACTATCTATTCATAACTCACACTATTTGAACACATACAAATATTTTCTCCTTTTTTCTTTCTTTCTCTCATAAACTTTTATTTTCAAAGACACAAAAATACAAGACATGTTCAAGTTAGGACTGTTGTTATGTGTGGCGTCACTGGCGATGGCCAACGACGTCCTAGAGTACACCGACGCCAACTTTGACTCCAACATTGTTCAACACGAAATAGCGTTGGTGAAGTTCTACGCGCCGTGGTGCGGACACTGCAAACGAATGGCGCCTGAGTTCGACAAAGCGGCCCCAGTGCTCAAACAAAACGAGCCACCAGTCGCTTTGATCAAAGTGGATTGTACAGTTGAGACCAAGGTGTGCGGCCGAATGGGCGTCAATGGATACCCAACATTGAAAATATTCAAGAACGGAGAAGTGTCAGCTGACTACAATGGACCGAGAGACGCAGACGGCATTGTCAAATACATGCGCACCAAAGCCGGCCCCACTTCCAAACAACTCAACTCGGTAGAAGAGGCCGAGAAGTTCCTATCCAGTGTCGACCATTCTGTGGTCGGATTTTTCAAATCTGCTGACAGTCCGCTAGCTGCCGAGTTCAAAAAAGTGGCCGATCAATTGGCCGAAAACTACAGGTTCGCTCACTCCAGCAACCCCGAAGTTCTGGCCAAGTACGGCCACGAGGATCAGCTTGTTATTTACCAGCCGCCAAGACTACAAGTCAAGCTGCTTCCATCCCAAGTGGTCTACGCCGGACCGGCATCGGCTAACCAGATGCGCCAATTTGTCAAGGATGAAATCCACGGACTAGTCGGCCACAGGACAGTGTCGAATGCGGGAGATTTCAAAAATCCGCTCGTTGTTGTTTTGTTCAATGTGGACTATGTGAAAGATGTGAAGGGATCGAATTATGTGCGAAATAGAGTTATTAAAGTGGCTCAAAAGCTCAAAAACGAGGCCATTAATCTAAACTATGCCATTTCTTCTGTCACTGACTTTGCCCAAGAATTGTCCGAATTCGGCATTGAATCGCCCGAAGCCGACACCAAGTACATTATTGGTCGTGGAGCGCGAAACGAAAAGTTCAAGTTTGATGGAGACTTTTCAGTTGACAATTTGGAGAAATTTGCCCGCGACTTGGCTGCTGGCAATTTGCAGCCCTACATGAAATCAGAGCCAGTGCCCGCATCCAACCCGGACGCTGTTCGCACTGTGGTCGCTAAAAATTTTGAAGAAGTTGTGAACGACGAGAGCAAAGATGTTCTCATTGAGTTCTATGCTCCGTGGTGCGGACACTGTAAATCATTGGCGCCCAAATACGAAGAACTGGCCAAGAAGTTGAGTGAGGAAAGCGAGGTTGTGATCGCTAAGATGGACGCTACTGCCAATGATGTTCCAGCTCAATATGATGTCAAAGGGTCAGTGAATGATTGAAATTAATTTTAATTTTTGCTGGTCTAATATTTTTCTTGTCTAGATTTCCAACTATTTTCTTTGCACCAAGAAATAACAAACGCAGCCCGCTGAAGTACGAAGGAGGCAGAGAAGTTGACGATTTTGTCAAGTACATTGCTCGTCATTCAACAAATCCACTGACCGGCTATGACCGCAGTGGAAAGAAAGTAAAGGCCAAAAGTGATCTGTAAATTTGGTTCCTTTGGCATTCAATTTAACCAAGAAATTATTGTTTTACATTCGAGCATTTTTTTTTCTAATTTATGTTAAAGAATAGATATAGAATCGGTTATCTTTCAGTTTTTATGATTTTCATATCGAAATTATTTAAATAAATTTTTTAAAACTTTTAAAGTAATAATTAATCAAATAGAATTTATTAATTTTTTGTTATTTATTTGTTATTTGTATCTGTGACGAGCTACAGCTTCTTCAGATTAATAAATTAAAAAAAATTCAAAAATAAATAAAGTTAAAATTAAGGCCAAATTAAAGTTAATGATCAAATGTAAATTTCAAATCAAATTTTTAGTTTTAGATTTAAAAAAATGTATTTTTTATCAAATTTTTTAATATCAAATGTTTAACCTTTATTAAACATGATTTGATTAATCTTTAATTAGGAAAAAAATTTTCCGAAGTAAAATAAAATCTAAATGAATATTTTGTAATTTTGCAATAAATAATTTAGCTTTGTTTGGCAGTTATACATTTTGATTAATATTAAAATACCATTTAAAGCCATGATTTGGATGCTTTTATGTGGATTTTGAATTTTTCAAAAAATTTTCAAATAAATATTTTATAAAAATCGATTAAAGATCAATTGGGGCGAAAAAAAGAATTTTTTTACTAAATAATATAAAAAATATTTTGTATTTAAGATTCTAATCTATTAAGTTTTAATCATGTTATCACGATCTATTCTATTCAGTCAGTATATTCTAAAGTATTTTACAATAATAAATTGTCTTAATTTTGATGACTCGAAGTTACGAGATCCTTAAGTCAATTTTTTCTCCAGTTTTACAAATTAATCAAATACATTTTTCTGTTTATTTCATTTATGTAGAGGAATTATTCTAGGATTTATTCAATTTTTCAAGTCACTTTTTATTCCTTCACATGATCGTGAGATTTTTTTTGCATTCAATGAATTTTTGACTTTTTGACAAAAATTGCAAGAAAATTCAGAAATATGGTAAATCTTTATTTACTAGTCAACCCATTTGTATTTAAGTTTTTTGGTTAAGAGCCTGATCTAGAAAATTTGAAAAAAATTATATTTATATTTTTTAAATTTCTTCTGCAATAATTATTTTGAATTTTTTAATTAACGGGTGTTCATTAATGGTTGTTCGAAATTTCAGAAAAAAAAAGTTCATCTCATTTAGATAAAATGTTTAAAATTTAACAGTTAAAAGCTCTTTTTTTGATCTTTAGTATAGAAATTGTAAAGAACCAAAAAGGACCTGAAAAAATCTGAATAAAACCTGAAGCAAGAAAAACTCTAGCATATTTTTAAATTTTAATTAACTATATATTGTTACCAGTGACAATTTAATTTGTTTCAAGCCATGTATATACCTTTTTACATATTGCTAAAGGAAACCACTAAAATCCTATTGAGCCAAATTAATACTACATCGACACGTTAATATCTGTTTGTCCATGTTCTTCAAAATCTTCACCAATTTTAATCCTCTTGAAAGTCATTAATTATGGATCGAAAACGTTCTAGCTCAGTTTTTAAAGTATTTCAAAATATGGATTATTTATTTTTAATTTTTAAATCTGTATTTCTTGAACTAATTTTTATTAGAAATTTTTTTAGCAATCACCTGCTATTTTAAGCATAAATATTTTAGGGCTGAGGATTAAAAACTAAAAAAAAAAATTAATCTGTGAAAAAAAATATTTTTTAAAGATGTTAATCAACACATTAAAACTCATCTCTTCTTTCCTTAAAGCGTTCTTAACTTTTTTTTAAATAAATTTTCATATTAATTTTTGTGATCTTAATTTTATTTTGAATAGTAAATTAGATGAAAAAAAAAATAAAAAACTACCTAAATGATTTCATGAGTAAAAATTTAGACAGTTAATTTGTTTTATATTCAAAATTCTTTCTAAATGAAAAACAAAAACTTGTTCTTTTAAATAATTGACTTAATATTTTTATAACTTTTTTATAGCTTAATTTTTATTAAAAAAATTACTTAAATGATTTCACATTACAGTAGACTTTATGTATTTAAATCATTTTAAATAAACAGCATGAATCACATTTTTTCTTTATTTTAATCTCTTTTTGATTAATTTCAATCCTCAGTCATATTTATCATACTTTCCAATTTTTTATCAATTCTTGATGATATTGTGCTGCATTATAAGATAGATAGAACATGTATATGGATCGATTCAGCTGTTCTAGATGATAAAGACAAATTTATATTTGCTTTTTATTACATTTAAAATATTTTTAAAATTAATTTTTAAAAAGGTTACAATAAATACATTCAAATACATTTCAATTAAGCAAAATTTGAAATAAAATTATTACTTTTTTTGAATGGTATTATTATTTCATTAAATTTATCAAATTAATTAGATACTTAAAATAATTCTTCATCATATTTATCACAAAAAAAGATAATACAAAATTATTCTATCAGTTTGTTTAGAAACAACCTCCTTAAATGTTGTCAAGAAGAATAAACTAATTGCCTAATAATTTTTATTCATTAACTGTTATGAAGATAAATTTTCTTCATAGACACATCTCTAGTTATCAAATTTAAATTTAAAAAAGAAAAATGTATTTGAATTTTTTAATCAATATATTAATTCTGAAAATATTCATTTACTGTTGTTTGGCCCAAGTAAGCTCATCAAACAATTTTGTTTGCTATGGTCAATCAAGTGGTGATTTTCAATTTCCGCAACTTGATGACCATTCGATTCAAATTATCACTAGAAAACGATTTGAGTTTGGAAATATAAAATATTCCAGTTTTTATTTAAGCTCAAACGGAATAATTTCTTTCATTTTATCAACAACATTTATCCCATCACCAGATCCTATTGTATCACTTTCGGCTATTGCACCTTTTTGGTCTGATATAGACATAACTAAATACGGCAAAATTTTTTACAGGCAAATAGAAAATGGTTACGATTTAGAAAAGATTGGTCTAGAAATAAGACTAAGTCTGTCAAGTTCATTTTATCCAAACTGGGCGTTTGTAGTAACTTGGCATGAAGTTGCACCGTTCACTTCTTCGTTAGCTTTCCCCAAGAACACTTTTCAGCTGGTTCTTACAACTAATGGTTCGAATTCATTCGCAATTTTCAATTATGGTCAACTAGAATGGGAGTCAAGCAGAGGATTTGTGGCCGGGATCAATTCTGGAGACGGAATCAATTACTTAGAAATTAGTAATTCCAGCAGATCGCTTATGTTAAAATCAAATGTAAATATTAAAGGTAAATGGATTTACAGAATTGATGATTTCCAATCTAATATGAGACCTACTACAAAAACTTCATCAACAACTTCAAAAAATATTTTTTCTACACAATTTAATTATTTCTCTGGGTCCCACATGAATTCTTTAAATTTAACATTAATTGTAATTTTAATAATTTTAATTTCAATTGTTTCTTATTTGACCTTTTCAATATTAAAATCTAAAATTAAATATGTGAAACTCTTAACTTTGAATTCTAATCAAATTCCGATTAGAACAATAAGTTAATAAATTCTAATTTTTTCTCTAAAAGATTTTTAAATTTATTTAACTTTAATAAATTTTGATTTTAAACAATTGATTCTTTATTAGAAATTTCACTTTCAGCAAAAATTTTATTTTCTATTCTTTTGACTACAATTGTTCCAAGTTTGACTGATTTCGATTCAATCAAATAATAAAAAACAAGTCCAGCAGTATATGATTTTAGAAGTACAACTATTATATTATCTAAATGAAGACTAAAATTGAAAAATTCTAATGTTGTTTGCACAAATATTGGATGGAGAAGATAAATGCCGAAGCTGTATAGACCACATTTACACAAAAATTCATTACTCAGAAAACGAATTAAAAAATGTTTCTGGTTGCCAAGTCTTAAAAGTAAAATAAGACAAGACCATATCCTTGCCGAAATTGTTCCTGCTAACACTTCATCTTCATAATTTCTCTTCAAACCATAAATAAACAAAAAAACTGTCAAAAAATTAATTATAAATTGGATTTTTTTAAGTTTTATTCTTCTCCTTAGTTTTTCGTTACGCTCTATTAAAGTCAATAAATGCCCAGCTATGCTTCCATAAAAGAATATCGAAAATCTAACTATTAAGTGATGTGATTTTTTGTCATAAAAGTCAGTTTTTATTAAACCTAAAAAATTCATTTTTTCATTTAGCACTGAAGCAATGATGCAACCGATTAGAATAACTATTTCATATCTTTTTAGTTTATTAACTATTAAACAATAAATTGGCATGAAAAAATAATATTTAAACTCTGGTGCAATTGTCCATAAATGATTCACTCCCGAATAATCTAATAAAATCAATTCTGTCCATGACGAATATTTGTACCCAGCTTTATAGTTAAAAACGCCTCCAAGTATTTTGGGACCAAATTTAATACAAGTTGCTATTATGAAAAAAACAACATAAATACGAAAAAATCTTCGGACCAAATATTTAATTAAAATAAATAATTTCATTTTTACATTATTTTCCGACAAATTCAATTCATTTAATAATTTATAAGTGAGTAAAAAAGAACTTAGAACAAAAAAACCATAGACTCCAGTTGTGTGTCTTATTTTATAGATAAAATTCACTAGTTCACATTTTTCATTTTTTTTTGAATGAGACACTAGCACTAAAATCGCCAACATACCACGATAGCCATCTAAAAAATTGAAGCGTTTTATCTCGTTAAACTCGTCCGTAAAGTTTGTTAACATTTTCATTTTTAAATTTCCAACTTAACTCGTTTGTGGCTAAATAGTTTCTAAAAATTTATATTTTTTTTTCAAAAAAAAATTAAGTGTTTATCTTCTACAATAAATGAAACAAACAATGAAAATTGATAAAAAATAATTCTTTTTTTTCCAAAAAAATTTTTTTAATACAAATTTGATTTGTTTCAAAACTAACCACAAAGGATATAAAGAAAGAAAAAATAATACTTGATTGTGATAAAATATTTATTTTTAAAAATATTAAAATTAATTCTGTTTTTCATAAAAAGAAAATTTTTGAGAACAATATTGTATAAATGAGGCAATATAATTTAAAATTGTTTTTCTTTCATAATTTTGAAAGGTGATATTGATGCTTTATTTTATAAAATTTTTACCAAATAAAATTCGTTTTAAATGGTACCTTTTTTTTTTAAATACTTTTGTAAAATTTGGAAATTAACTAAGTTAGTTGTCAAAACAAAACCATGTTGCCAAATTTATATAATATCTCCAAGTGGTCTCAAAATATCATTAAACTATTGCTTGATTAATTTACCTGACTGTGTTTCTATGAAATCGGCTATGAGTTGGAATCTGGGATATTTAAAAAGTAATAAATGATCCGTAAACGCAAAAGGAAAAATTAAAAATTTATTTATTTTTTTTAATCGAAACAATATAGATCGATAGAAATGAGAGATTTGGACTGGTTTAATTCATTCATTTAAATTTTTGACTAATTAGGACTTATTTTAATTTTAATTAATGCTATGTTTTTTTATATAATATTTGTGTGTCTGTTGTAAATAACTACAACAGAAATTATCCTAGTAGGATTTTTCTACAAGGTTCTTGCTGAAGCTAACAATTATTAATTATTATTAAGTAAAATTTTTGAAAACTTTTAAATATTTTCAAAACGAAGTATTTTTTTGCCAATTTATTTTTACAAGTTTTAGACTTGGTATAACAAACTGTCACCAGCAATAATATTAAAATTTTTCATATTTTTAATCAAGGTGTAAAATCTGTTATCATTTTTTATTTTTATTTTTAAGCAGCAAAAAAATTACTTTATCATCAAAAAATTCTAGTCTATTTAAAATAGCTCTCTACAATAAAACTGTCGTAGCGTATTATTCGGTAATTTAGAATATTCACAAACATTTTCGGAAACTGTGTCATTCGGATTTTCTTTTAAAAATAAAAATTAAATAATCCAGAAATTCCTAAATATTTTGGATCATTTTATTAATTCAAAAAAAAAAATTATCTAAATTTCCTAAAAAAAATTGGCAAATTGAAGTTCATGATCAAATGTAAATTTCAAATCAAAATTTTTGGTTTTTGATTTAAAAAAAAGTTATTTTTTTATCAATTTTTTAATAATAAATGACTAAACTTGTTAGGATTTCGCAGCAAGAACTACTAATTTATGAATTTTTATCTGAAGTAAATTAGATACTTAATCAATATTTAAATTTGGATACCTAAATGTCGATTTTAAATTTGTCTTTAAAGTTTTACAAATAAAAATTTTAGAAGAATCAAAAAAATTGAAAATTTTTACTTCAACTTTAAGTTAAAACTTGGTATCATATTTTGCATATAACAATCAAATATTTTTTGATGGAGTGCATTTTGCAGAAAATGCAGAGTTTTTCGAAAACTGTCTGGTTTTTACATAAAACTTTATAATGATAAAATTTTGTTAATAGAAAAAAATTAATATTTTAGTTCCAAATATTTATTATGTTTGTTTTTAAATTCATTTTTTATTTTGCATTAGCAACTTCAACTGGTAATTTGTTCCACTAATTTGCCACTCGATTAGTCAATTGTTTCGAGGAGATTTGTGATACATGATTTTCTGGTCAATTAAGAGTCTAGGACATGCCATAAAATTTATTCTCAAAAAGAGCTTTTAACTCTTTAATATCAATCATCTTATCTAAATGAGATAAACTTTTTTTTCCTCAAAATTCGGACCAGAAAATCATGTATCACAAATCTCCTCGAAACAATTGACATAATTACTAAAGCCTCAAACCATAATTTTTGAATTCGATTCTATCAAAAAAAAAAAAGCCTTAGCTAAACCCCTGTTATTAATCGTTAGCATTTAAATATTTTTGTAAAGTTCATGGTTCATTCATCAATTAATTTCTTTATTTATAAATTAAAATCTTAAAATTTTGTTTGGTTAAAATTTTTATTTTTAAAGACCAAAAATACGTTTTAATACCTACTGGTATGATCCTGTTGTCTATGGAATGGTTCGGCTTTTAAAGTATTGAAGAGATCAATGCCGAATTAAATTATTTTAGGTTCATTGGATCTTAAGTAATTTTTCTATTTATTCTTATATTCAGCAAGAAAATTAATCAAAATTAATAAAAATACCAAACAAGCAAGACGAGATTTTGCCCTCTTGATTTCACATGCAATTTTGAAATTTCTTACTTTTTTGATATCAAAAAAATTTTTCCAAACGACAAGTCAAAAATAAAATCAAAATTTAATTTTGTTAATTTTTAAATATTTATCATTGGTATAAAAATACTTGATTAGATTGTCCCTTTTAAAATAAAAAAATTTGAATGATTATGAAAAAAATCCATCAAGTTTTGCTGATTAAATTATGAATTTGATATATATTTTTTTTAATAATCATATTTAATTTTTTGTCTAATTTATAAAAAAAAATATGGATGTGCCAGAGCTGCTTTACAAAAAGCCTGAATTCATAGAAACGGTAAGGGGTAAGTCCATAATTTTTGGTTTTATTTAAAGGTATAAAATAGGCCAGTGGAAACAAGGTCAGCAAGAATTCGGTGATGTGCGGAAGTCAAAACATAATTCTTCAAGGAAGAACAGTTGTTTTACAAGATTGTATTGTGAGAGGTGACTTGGCAGGGGTGAAAATTGGCAGGCATTGTATAATTGGTGAAAGAGTTGTAATTCGTCCACCTTTCAAGCGTTTCCAGGCAGGGTAATCATACTCTAAATCTCAACTTAAGGGTATTTTTAACTTTATTCAGAGTTGCTTTTTTTCCAATGCATATTGGTGATTATGTGGTAATTGAAGATGACTGTGTGATAAATGCCTCAACGATCGGTAGCTATGTTCACATTGGAAAAGGTTCAGTGATCGGCCGACGGTCCACGCTCAAAGACTGCTGTGCTATCGCACCCAATTCAGTAGTGCCACCCGAAACAATAGTTCCACCGTATGCCTACTACTCTGGTCAACCGGCATTATACTTAAACGATTTACCTGAATGTACCAGAGAACTAATGGTTGACTATGCTGAGACATTTTATCAAAATTTCAAAGCAGTCTAATTAAAAGATTTTTGTTTTCAATAAATTGTTTAAATTATTTTTAGATCAAATTTTGAAAGAGAATTTTAAATAAACAGAAAACTTTATTAAATCATTTATTTAAATTATATTCAATGGTAAAATGTTAAGTTAAGATTTCAAATAAGAATCTTAGATTAATCTTGACAAAATTTAAGTCACGGTTAATATTAAAACTATTTGAAATATAATAATTTATGCATCTTAAATAAATTCAAATAAGAATATTGAAATAATAAAGATTTTATCTCGGCGCAGCGAAATAAAACTCTAATTTTAATCTCAAATCTATTTTTTATTTATGTTCGTAAAATGGGAAAAGAAGCCTTGAACACAAAAATTTCAAAAGAGACTAATCGTAAAATCAAAATTTTAAAATTTTAATTACAATTTTTGATAAAATTTAAAGTTTTTAAACTAGATTCATCAATAAGAAAACCAATACAAGTTCAATCAATAATAGAAAAGCCCAAGGCACTTCAGACTTCTCTTTCCTTGCTCAAAATGAGCCAATTTAATTCGAATCATTTTTCACAGTATGAAAAAAATCCAATAATGGATAAATTGGACATGCTCATTTCATTTTGTAATGAGCTTAGTGCTGGTCAAGCCGAAATAAAGCGAAAACTATCCGAAATTGATCAAACATTGAGAACTATAACTGGCAAAGCTTACATAGAACCAATTGAAGACTCACAATCAATGGAAACCTCAATTTTTTCCAAAGAAACTATAGAACAAGCCAAATCTAGACTTTCAGTTGATCTTCAAGTAGACTTGGTATTCAATGGCAAAAATTTGCTCCGACATCCTTTTAATTACACAAATATAAACACTTTTGGCACAACATTGCTGTCCGAATTGTTCAAGCTACGCGAGCTCAATAGTGGAACAGTAGAACCTACCAAATCGACAACTCCATCTCTAGATCAAAAAAGGGTTGATTTGATTAAGGGTAATTTTTTTAAAATTTTTATTTCAAATAAAAATTTTTGATTTAGTATGTTATTTGAAAAAACTAAAGACTATTGATGCGTTTGAGCATTATTGGCCCAGTATTGTTAAGTCACTAAGACAAAAATGCATTGATGTTAAATCTAACATAAAAAGTGAGTAATTTTTTT
This sequence comes from Brachionus manjavacas, assembly GCA_019054805.1. Lineage (NCBI taxonomy): Eukaryota > Metazoa > Rotifera > Eurotatoria > Ploima > Brachionidae > Brachionus > Brachionus manjavacas. The sequence continues at coordinate 1,802,372 of JAHQIY010000016.1, read as the reverse complement.
TACCTATAGTATAAAAATAAATCATATTTTTACTGAAAATATTGATTTGTAAAAAATCATATTTTTACAATTCAAAACAAGCGAGGGCTTTTAGACAGACTACTTGAAAACAAGTTTCTGCTTTTTAGATCCCATTTGTGTCTAATGTGCATATTTCTAATAATTATAAATAAAAATTCTAAAATAAATTAAATAATTACAAAATTAATATCTAAATTAAAGAATTGTTTTTTCTTGTTTTGATATTTTCATAAAAATAGTTAAAAAGTTGAAGGTTCAGAGTTCAAATATTTTATTTTCTTATAGAAAAATTTCTGATAAAAAAATAACTTGATTTAGCTGAATAAAATTTTAACTTTTTGAAAATATTATTTACTATTAAATTTTGAGTGTAATAAACGAAGCCCGAATTTTGAACCTTCTCAGATGATTTGGATTCTATTTTAAATTAAGTTTAAAGTGGTCTTCATTTTTCATATAGAATAGATTAAATAATAAAATTTTTCTTTTAAATATATTTTTCTTTTTGAAACAAACTTTTATTTGAAAATTTAAATTTTTTTTTCAGAAAAAGGGCATTTATGGTACAAACTTCAAGAAGAGTTAGTAAATGACGGATTTTTGGTTACAGAAAATGGCATTGGAGGTAATCAAGACGGAAATTATATCACAATGGATGATTATTGCGAAAATCAAGACTTAAACGAGTTTGAAAATGCAGCCGAAGATGAAACGGAGCAAATGGAAGAACTAGGACTTGCGTAATTCGTAATTTTAAAAATTTTATGTTTTAAATGTAAATTAAAATTGTGTAAATAAATTTAAAAAAATATCCTTATTTTGACTTCAATTTTACAAGCTTTTTATTCATTTCAAATAAATTTCGTGTTAATAATTTTTGATTTTGAGATTTAAAATTCTATTAAAATTTCAAATGAAAATCTCCATTTTAAATTTAATCATAATTTAATTAAAACGTGTTTTGTCATGTTGTTTTGATAATTTTTTTCCAAAATATTTGAACAATTACTAATACAATCTCTATATATTTGAATATTTTGAATTATTTTAGAAAATTAGTCGAGACTGTTCATTATTTCAAAGCTTAAAAATGACATTTGTGAGTATTTTCTTTAAAATTGGACATAAATTTTATTTGATATGTTTCATAGATTCCAACTTTGGTGCCCAAACCGGTTTCTAGTGATGAAGAATATGAACTAATTGCGGAGAGTTTCCACACGGCCATGAAAGGTTTCGGAACTGATGAAAACCGAATAGTCAAAGAAATATCATCGATAACTAATGACCAACGTCAAATAGTTAAAGAAAAATATTTGTTGATGTATGGCAAAACTTTAGAAGAAGATCTTAAATCCGAACTCAAGGACGATTTCGAGGACATTATTATTGCCTTGCTTAAACCAAGATTTGAAAACGAGGCAGAATGTTTAAGGGATGCTATTAAAGGTTTTGGTACTCGTGAGTACGTAATCATTGAATTACTATGTACCAAAGAGTCTGAAGAAATTGAAAAACTAAAGCAAACGTATAATGAATGTAAATGTTTTAATTTTTTTAATTTATTTTTTGAATTTTAACAATTTTAAGTATTTGAGCGCAATCTAGAAGAAGACTTGGAAAAAGAGGAAGGAGGTTCTCTAGGTCGACTGTTACGAAGCATTGCTACTGGCCAAAGGCCATCACATTCAGATGTTGATTTATCTCTTGCTCAAGAAGAAGCACAAAAACTCTATGATGTAAAGAATATTCAATTTTTTTTTGATTATAATTTATTTTTTAGAATGGAGAGGGAAAAAGTGGTACTGATGAATCAGAATTTGTGAGAATTTTAGCTTCAAGAAGTTTTTCTCAGCTAAAAGCAACATTTGATGAGTACACTAATATTTGTGGAAAAGATATAGAAGAGTCGATAAAGTCGGAAATGCATGGATCTTTGGAGAGTGCTTTTAAGGCCATTGTAAGGAATATTCGAAATCGGCCCGCTTATTTTGCCAGACAAATAAACAAATGTATTAAAGGTATAGGTACAAAAGAAAAAGATTTAATTCGAATTATTGTAAGTCGATGTGAAATTGATATGGGTGATATAAAAAGGGAATATCAGGAAATTTTCGGTAAATCTTTATTTGAAGAACTTAAAAAAGAGCTAAGAGGAGATTTTGAGGATATTGTTTTAGCATTAGTTGGAACTGATTAAATTTTTTATTTTTGTTCCATTTAAGAAATTTTTTTTGAAAATTTATTTTGAATAAAATTATTATTAATTTATTTTATTTTTTAATAGCATTTAACTATTTTTTTTGCATCTAATTCCTAATTAAAAAAAGATGTATCTAGAACCATTTTCG